>BLSH010186268.1:11742-41994 GCA_018402905.1 Glandirana rugosa
TTTGGGTCTATGGGTTTATGGTGGTTTTTTTCGAAACAAACACACTTTTGTTTTATATATTTAGAATAAACCCATGTCACAAGGTACTTAACAGTCAATTGGTGAACGGCTGGAGGGATATCGTGGATATGACCATGTCCCGTCGGTGAGGCACGTCTTAATGCATATGTCTTAGGACATATATGTCAGTCCAGGTATTTATAACCCTGTAACTGTGTTAAGATTAGAAAAACCGAGATATGTGGTGGTGTTACCTAAACTTTACTTTATTTGTTCTAAGTGTGAGGCACATATACAAACTGTTGTAATTCCTACACCGTTCACCTGATTTGGATGTAAATACCCTCAAATTAAAGCTGAAAGTCTGCAGTTAAAGCGCATCTTGTTTATTTCATTTCAAATCCATTGTGGTGGTGTATAGAGCCAAAAAGATTAGAATTGTGTCAATGTCCCAATATTTATGGACCTGACTGTATATACAGGATTCTGTATACGTAATTCTGCACGGAGTGGCTGCCCTGTACCAGTATAGGTGCTATAGGGAGGTCGGCAAGTGGTTAACTGACAATTCATGGAACACTGTACCCAAATAAGATTTATATATTTTGTTTTCACACAAACAAAGCTTTTTTTGGTGGTATTTGGGTATCTGGGTTTTTATTTTTATTACATAAGCAAAAAAAATACCAAAAAAAAAAAAAAACAATATTTTCTACTTTCTGTTATAAAAATATCCAATAAAATTTTTTTTTTTTTCATACATTTAGGCCAAAATTTATTCTGCTACATGTCTTTAGTCAAAGCCAAACTGCATTTTTGGGGACACTATACTATTGGGGACGCTAGTATAGTCCTGATAGTGATCAAGATACTGATCTGTACAGACACTATACTAGTAATGGCGGTTAGAGTGGGGCTGTGATAGTGTGGTGGGCAATCTGGCGCTAACAGACACTAACTGACTGACACTGACATCACCAGTTACACTAATACAGTGATCATTGATAATTCTGTACACTGACACTGTACTAATGGCAGTGGCTGGGTGACAGTGGTGATCAGAAGGGCAATTGAAGGGTTAATTGTGTATGTGTGCTGATTTTACTTAAGGATCTGGCTCTTTTCTCCCCAAACTCAGAGTTGATTTCAGGGAAAAGAAACAGCCAGATCAGTGTTCAGTATGTTTGTAAACACAGAATTCTGTGTTGTGGTCGCAGCCAATCAGCAGGTATACAGTCAAGATTATCGGCTGTAATCTGTTGACAAAATTGTGCTGTGTCCAATCACAGCACAGGTCACCCAAAAACAAAGAAATACATGGCAACGTATCAGTATGTTGCTGTGCCTGACTGTGCCACCCGCCAGCAGTAAATGTACAGTTAGCGGGCGGCAAGTGGTTAATGCCATCACTGAGCAAAAATATAAGTCTTCCAGTTGTGGCTGCAATGCTCACCTCCTCCCCAGCACTGTCCACTGCAGTAACTGATTTCCACCACTAGGTGTTCTCAGGTTCCCAGGCATCATTCAACCTACTAGACTGGAGATAATCCAGTGACTGAAGCCATTGGAGCCACTCCCTAAGGGCTCTGACATCTAGTGGCGGTTTTTTGCCACTGCAACTTGTTTAGTACTGTGATTTTAGTATCTTCCTCTTTCCTCCCCTCCTGCTTAGAGATAGTTAGCTTTGTCTTAGCTAGACCCTCCCTGTTTCTTCCATGATCCCTCAATCAGTGTTGTGTTATTCTAGTGCTTAGGAAAGTTATTGTCTTGTTACACTGACTCGCTCTACAAGGGCTCTTTCTGATTGATGGTGGTAAAAATGGGCAGTTAATCTGCAGTTTTAATGCCCCCTGGCCACCCACCCAAACTATCGCAATACAGCCGGACAGGACTGTACCCAGGTTGCATCCATAGTGCAGAGTTTGACAAGTGGCACCACTTGTCCAACTCACCCATTGATTTCAAAGGGGGCCACGCCACAACCCCCTGCAATACATGTGATTGCAGTGCGACAGTACAAGGTTAAATCAAGCAGGGAGGGGGATATAAAACATCTCCTCACTGCCTGTAAAATGCCCTCTGAAAAATAATCTGACCATGGATCGCTCTTCAAAGGGCACCACAAATGCACCACTTATCAAACTCACCTGATGAGTTCAGTAGGGCCGCATCACAACCACCAGCAATGCAGATTGCAGTGGGACTTTGCAAGGTTAAAAAATGGTAAACCCAAGAAACACAGATGAACGTTGGAAGGGAGCGACCCCTCCCGCTGTTTCTGAAAGGGATCCAGCGGCTAATAAGTTGCTTGGACCACTTTCTTGAGAAAGAGAATCACTGGCTGAAAAAAAAATACCTGGGTTATGGCTGATAGCTTCAGCCATAATCCCAGTAAATCACTTGCAAGATGCAAAACATATATATATACAGTGGGGCAAAAAAGTATTTAGTCAGCCACCAATTGTGCAAGTTCTCCCACTTAAAAAGATGAGAGAGGCCTGTAATTTTCATCATAGGGACACTTCAACTATGAGAGACAGAATGAGAAAAAAAAATCCAGAAAATCACATTGTCTGATTTTTAAAGAAATTATTTGCAAATTATAGTGGAAAATAAGTATTTGGTCAATAACAAAAGTTCATCTCAGTACTTTGTTTTATACTCTTTGTTGGCAATGACAGGGGTCAAACGTTTTCTGTAAGTCTCCACAAGGTTTTTACCCCCTGTTGCTGGTAGTTTTGCCCATTCCTCCATGCAGATCTCCTCTAGAGCAGTGATGTTTTGGGGCTGTCGCTGGGCAACACGGATTTTCAACTCCCTCCAAAGATTTTCTATGGGGTTGAGATCTGGAGACTGGCTAGGCCACTCCAGGACCTTGAAATGCTTCTCATGAAGCCACTCCTTCATTGCCCGGGCGGTGTGTTTGGGATCATTGTCATTCTGAAAGACCCAGCCACGTTTCATCTTCAATGCCCTTGCTGATGGAAGGAGCTTTTTACTCAAAATCTCACAATACATGGCCCCGTTCATTCTTTCCTTTACACTTATCAGTCGTCCTGGTCCCTTTACAGAAAAACAGCCCCAAAGCATGATGTTTCCACCCCCATGCTTCACAGTAGGTATGGTGTTCTTTGGATGCAGCTCTGCATTCTTTCTCCTCCAAACATGACAAGTTGAGTTTTTACCAAAAAAGTTCTATTTTGGTTTCATCTGACCATATGACATTCTCCCAATCCTCTTCTGGATCATCCAAATGCTCTCTAGAAAACTTCAGAGGGGCCCGGACATGTATTGGCTTAAGCAGGGGGACACGTCTGGCACTGCAGGATTTGAGTCCCTGGCGGCGTAGTGTTACTGATGGTAGCCTTTGTTACTTTGGTCCCAGCTCTCTGCAGGTCATTCACTAGGTCCCCCCGTGTGGTTCTGGGATTTTTGCTCACCGTTCTTGTGATCATTTTGACCCCACGGGGTGAGATCTTGCGTGGAGCCCCAGATCGAGGGAGATTATCAGTGGTCTTGTATGTCTTCCATTTTCTAATAATTGCTCCCACAGTGGATTTCTTCACACCAAGCTGCTTACCTATTGCAGAATTGGTCTTCCCAGCCTGGTGCAGGGCTACAAATCTGTTTCTGGTGTCCTTTGACAGCTCTTTGGTGTTGGCCATAGTGGAGTTTGGAGTCTGACTGTTTGAGGTTGTGGACAGGTTGTGTCTTTTATACTGATAACGAGTTCACACACAGGTGCCATTAATACAGGGAACGAGTGGAGGACAGAGGAGCCTCTTAACCACTTGCCGACTGTCAACCGCGCTCACTGTGTTCGGGGAGGGCCAGGGAGCAGCGGACTCGATCGCCGCCAGCTACCCGCGATGCCCCCCCCCCCGAAGTGAAAGAATGGAGGTCCGTGTAAGTAAACACGGACCTCCGTTCTGTGAAAGGGGGAAGGGCTGTGATCACAGCCTTCCTCTACATGGAAGCTGTGATCACTTCCCTTCCCCTGCTAGGGCAGCCCACATACAGTTAGAACACGCCCAGGGAACACAGTTAACCCATAGAGCGCCCCCTGCAGGTTAACCCCTTCACTGCCAATGGCATTTACACAGTAATCAGTGCATTTTTATAGCACTGATCGCTGTATAAATGCCAATGGTCCCAAAAAAGTGTCAAAATGGTCCGACATGTCCGCCCCAATATCGCAGTACCGCTAAAATCGCAGATCGCCGCCATTACTTGTAAAAAATAAAAACCCCAGAAATGAATTCTCATCATCCGTAAACGCGGCCACTTTTGCGCAAACCAATCAATAAACGCAGATTGCGATTTTTTTTATCACAAATATGAGGAAGAATATAAATCGGCCAAAACTGGTGAAAAAAATGTTTTTTTGTATTTTTTTTTTGGATTTGTATTTTAGCAAAAAGTAAGAAATTTGTTTTTTTTTTCAAAATTGTCGCTCTTCTTTTGTTTATAGCGGCGATCAGAAATGACGCAGCGATGATCAAATACCACCAAAAGAAAGCTCTATTTGTGGGGAAAAAAGGACGCAAATTTCGTTTGGGTACAACGTCGCACGACCGCGCAATTGTCAGTTAAAGTGACGCAGCGCCGAATCGCAAAAAGTGCTCTGGTCCTAAAGTGTGAAATCCTTCCGGGGCTGAAGTGGTTAAAGAAGATGTTACAGTTCTGTGAGAGACAGAAATGCTGCTTTTTTTGTAGATGACCAAATAATAATGTAATTTTCTGGATTTTTTTTCCCATTCTGTCTCTCATAGTTGAAGTGTCCCTATGATGAATATTACAGGCCTCTCTCATCTTTTTAAGTGGGAGAACTTGCACAATTGGTGGCTGATTAAATCGTTTTTTGCCCCACTGTTTAGATATATAAAACTGGTTAGGCTCAGCATGAATCTGACATCCAGCAGATGGCAGCCTTTCCCTGGGCAGCAGTATGGATAGAGGTAGCAGCCTCTCTTGTTTACTACAAGGCTGCTGTGAACTGCAAGGAAGCAACCGGAATCGGGTCGAGACACTGTGATGATGTCACAAGCTGGGGGGACCTGGCAACGCATTTCGGGGCAGGGGACGCTTTTTATAGACTTTTTTTTACTGCTTTTGCTCAAAAAGTTTTACCTGATATCTTGCGCTTGTGAGTGGTGCATACAGTATGTATGAAAATACAATTATAACGCTAACCTCCGCAACGCCCACTGATGTTCTCTCCCCACTCGTGTGGTGGCTTCCAGGCAAAACACAACATTCACTCTTCTGGCTCAGTACAGCCTAGGGGTTGCCTTTTTTTAAAGTTTATTACAGATTAACATGGATGGGGTCTAAGGAAGCTGTGGGGTACTCCAAACACTGAACAGTAAGGGGAGGACATTCTACTGTTTGCAGCTGCTTCCTAGAACAATCCCTTCAGCAATAGGACAGGGAATGGACAGAACTGGGACACTATTAGTGCACAGGGGGTTAACAGCAGAAACAATCACTAGGATCCTTCAGTCAGGTCTGTACTCACAGTGTCCTGGGGTACCTGGATACCTCCCTCCAGACTCAGGCAGACAATTTCCTTAGTGAACCTTCTAGACCAGGTCCCTCTCTTAGCTTCAAAGTTCAAATTTGTAGCAGAATAGAGCCCTCGGTGCTGCACAGCTGGGACCCCGACAATGAGTACAAGCAGAATGTTCAGCTGGGCTGCGTAGAATGGCAGCAGACCTTCTGGCTGGGAACCTGTCCTCCTGGATAAGAACCCTTCTGACTAAAGCCTCGTACACATGGTGCGACGGTCGTACAAAAACGGTCGTACAACAGCTTGTTGTACCATCATCCGAGCGTTAGTACGCGGGATTAGAACAGCCGGCGTGCGACGGTCGTACAAAAGAAGTTGGATGAGCAGAATAGAAAACTTTTGTTGTACGACCGTTGTACCGTGTGTACAGAGAAGTTGGTCCAACAAAGTTGTACGTGCAAAACACGCACGCTCGGAAGTTAAGAACACCCAGAAGTGTCCGTTCGTGTAAACCTACGTTCCTAATTCAGAAATCACATTCATCTGAACTTCCTCTTTATACACTCGTAGCACGTCACCACGTTAGGCTTGGTCGTACGATCGCTTAGTGCATGTCAGTATGCGAGACACAACAGCCAACATATGTTTTTGGACGTCCGGTCGTACGACCGTCGCATCATGTGTTCGAGGATTTAGGCTCCAAACTATTTATGCACTCACCCAGCTACCATTCTGGCCACCCTCCACCAGGGATTGGCTGGAACCACATAAATATTCAGTCTGCTCGTTTGACTCTGCCACCCACCATATTCTGCAGGGTTCCAGAAGACAGGGGGGAAGCAATCAAACCTGCAGTCTACAGAGCCCAGAGCAACCCGAAGTAATCACAAGCTGCTCTACTGGTTACAGGAGTGTCAGGGAACAAGCCGGAGAAGACTTGCCCAAAAACCTGGCGAGTTAACCAATACCCATTATGGTTGCAGAAAAACGCGCACACGTAATGGGCAAAAGCACGTGTGCCATGGGCAAGCTGATGCGCGCCGGCACACACCACCTGTGGTAGATTCTGCTGCCCTCTGGCCTTTAAAAAAATGCCTGATGCTCACAGACAACACTGACTGGTCTTCAACTTTCTACTTTCTGTTACTCTGAGTGCTATTTCTACCCGTTACCGACCCAGCTTGCTCTTGAATACCTCTTGTCTCTCTCCTGGTTTTGATCATGGATCTGCTCCTGTCTCCTGTGTAAGACCCCTGCTTGCCTGACCACGTCTCTGATATTCTGCCTACTGACCTCTGGCTCTCTGACCTTTGCTACAATCCCTGACAAGGTCCATGAAGACATGGATGAGCGAGTTTGGGGTGAAGGATCTTGACTGGCCTGCACAGAGTCCTGACCTCAACCCGATAGAGCACCTTTGGGATGAATTAGTGCGGAGACTGCGAGCCAGGCCTTAACGTCCAACATCAGTGCCTGACCTCACGAATGCACTTCTGGAAGAATGGTCAAACATTCCCATAGACACTCCTAAACCTTGTGGACAGCCTTCCCAGAAGAGTTAAAGCTGTTATAGCTGCAAAGGGTGGGCCAACTCAATATTGAACCCTACGGACTAAGACTGGGATGCCGTCATGTGCGTGTAAAGGTGGGCGTCCCAATACTTTTAACACTATAGTGTATATCAATCATTCAGTATGGCACATAATCCACCTTCACGTCACTATGGAGTACAAGGGTACAGGTGAATGGTGCAATAGTGTCTATCAACTGTTGGATCTCAAACTTTTTAAAATGTAATTCTATGGTTGCCAAGTTGCTAATATTTTTCCTTTTCCTGTCTTTATAACCACAGCAATCCTGCGGTTTTCCCTGCCAATCACAATCAGCTTGTTTGCGTCCCGTGCGGCTTTCTCACCGTGTCAGAGAACAGCCCAGAGCCTTCCTCTTCAACATGATAAAATGTATTCCTTTATTTAATAACAGAAAACCCAATCTGCTATCAGCCCCACTTACCTGACTACAATGAATCAAATGCTTCCACAAACTGCACGCTGTGCCCGGGGTATTGGAAAATTCTTTTGCAATTAACATAATAATTTGCACTTTAGTAGATTAATTTACTTACAAAGAGAAGTCTGTTTGAATAAAACCTTTTTATTTGTTTCTTAAGGTGGAGCTCTTTAGATCTGATTGACCTATTCCTTTTATTTTCAGTGTTTATGCGTATAACATTTACAGTAATTAGAACTTTATAGGTTGTGCAACCATCTATGCAAGTCCATGTCTCCATGTCTAGTCATTTTGTGACATATTTAATACTGTATGCATCTGATTGTTCTGTTTCAAATGCTCATATGTGCAATGACCTGCCTCCTATGCTCCGCCTGTGTCAATAGTATGGCCACTTGCTGACTTGGCACCATTCACAAGCAGCTTAACTCTTCAATAGCGCAAACCATAGAAATACAGAAAGGTGCGGATCAACAACTGCTTATAAGTTGCTACTCCATGTGGAAAGTACTTAAAGAGGAGCTCCAGTCTCTTATGTAAAAATGAAAAGTCAGCAGCTACAAAAACTGTAGCTACTAACTTTTAATAAACAGCCACTCACCTGTCCCACGATCCAGCGCTGTGCTCAGCCCAGCCATTTTCACCTTGTGTCCTCTGTCCCTGGCATCTTTACTATGGGAACCCCACCTGTGTTATTGGCTGCAATTTACCCCACCTGTGATATTGGCTGCAAAGTACCCCCACCTGTGATATTGGCTGCAAAGTACCCCCGTCTGTTATATTGGCTGCAATTTACCCCACCTGTGATTATGGCTGCAAAGTACTCCACCTGTGTTACTATCTGCAAAGTACCCCCACCTGTGATATTGGCTGCAAAGTACCCCACCTGTGATATTGGCTGCAAAGTACCCCCACCTGTGATATTGGCTGCAAAGTACCCCCGTCTGTGATATTGGCTGCAATTTACCCCCATCTGTGTTATTGGCTGTAATGTATCCCCACCTGTGTTATTGGCTGTAATGTACCCCCACCTGTGTTATTGGCTGCAATGTGCCCCCACCTGTGATATTGGCTGCAATTTACCCCCACCTGTGATATTGGCTGCAATTTACCCATACCTGTGTTATTGACTGCAATTTACCCCACCCGTGATACTAGCTGCTATATACCTCACCTGTGATGCTGGGGCTCTATACTGTGTCCTGTGATACTGGCTGCTATATAACCCACCTGTGATGCTGAGCTGTGTATTGTGTCCTGTGACGCTGAGCTGTATACTGTGTCCTGTGATGCTGAGCTGTATACTGTGTCATGTGATACTGAGCTGTATACTGTGTCCTGTGATGCTGAGCTGTATACTGTGTCCTGTGATGCTGAGCTGTGTACTCCTGACACAATATGTGGAATACAGGGTACTGAATGGGTGGATTCTATAAGGGATGATAGCCAGGGTTTGGTAACCAGAGCGGATAGTCAGAGCAAGCAGTGGAACAGGAGTCCAGAGATCAGCGAGGTCAAACAAATGGCATGCAGGGTCAGGAGCCAGGAGGAGAGTCAGCCGAGCAGGGTCTTAAATCTAGGAATCAGAAGGGAACGTCAAACAGGCAAAGTCTTTCAAAGGAAAACACAGCAGAGATTTCTCTGGAGATGTTGACCAAGGTGAAGGCATCTGCGATTTGATCCAGGCAGTTTATATAGCAGCAGAGCTGGCTTAAGGAGGCAGGATATGATCATCAGGTGAGACAGAGTGGAAGCTGAGACTGGCAATTAACCATCAGCTGAGCAGTTTACTCTGAGAAGGGAGAGCTGAGCACAGCCTTGACACAAAAATAGGCGTACCCGGAAGCAGTGGCTGATATTGGTGAACAGCACCACGGTGGTCATCATCTCCAGTGACCACAACACATATGGCTTGGCAACAACCATCTCATGTTTGGTTGCCATGCCCTAAGGTGGACTTTGGGTTAGACTTCATCAAGCAGACATTCAGAAGTATACTGGGGCTATTTTTTCCTTCCTTTTGAATATGATCCAAGTTAAGTCCAAAATAAAGGAGACTTTATTCTACCTTTGTTACACATTCTTGATACCATACATATCCTTCATGCTCTGTACCTGGATTGCAATCAACGATGGACACACTTGGAAGCAGTGACTGATATTGGTGAAGAGCGCCACAGTGGCCATTGTCTCCAGTGACCACAATACACATTGGCAACAACCGTCTTATGTTTTTGGGTACTTTTGGTTGCCTTGCCCCAAGGAATACTTTGGTATGGGCATCATGTAGACTTCCAGAAGTAAACCAAGGCTATTTTTTCCTTCCCTTTGAACAGGACCCAAGTTAGGTCCAAAAGAAAGAAGACTTTATTCTCCCCTTTGTTACATATGTTTCATACCATACATATCCTTCTTGCTCTGTACCTGTTTATTGGATTACAAAGATGGACGCACTTGGAAGCAGTGGCTGATATTAGCGAAGAGAGACGCAATGGTCATCATCTCCAGTGACCACAACACTCATGGCTTTGCAACAACCATTTCATGTTTGTGGGAACTTTTGGTTGCCTTGCCCAAAAGTAGACTTTGTTATGGACATGAAGGAGTATACTGAGGCTATTTTTTCCTTCCTTTTGAACATGACCTAAGTTAGGTCCAAAAGAAAGAAGACTTTATTTTCCCTTTGTTACATATCCTTCGTACCTTACCGAAGGCGAACAATATGAAGTTAAAAAATTAAAATGGTAATACGTCAAGCTCAGATATACCTGTACAGATGTCTCCCTGGGGAGGTGTCTGCAAATCAGAACTTAGGTCAGCTCTGTATTATGGGGTAACAATAGAATTCAGGAGCCAGAAGTGGAGAAGACGTTTCTGACACATGCAAAGTTTTCATGGCCTCGGGAGACACAAATCAATCTTTTTGCGGCCTGTTTTATGGTGTGGACCTGGTGATGGGAAGCCATGTTTTCATCTGAGTCATGGATGTCAGGCCTACATATTTTTCTTCTCAGGAGTAGATATATGTGACCAGAGAGAGGAATGAAATATTGTCTTCTTACATGGAGAGGTCTCAAAGGAATAGAGAAGAATTTGGTATATTTTGATTGAGCAAATATTCCACTACGGAGCCAGTTTAGCAAAACCCAGAACGATGACTGAAGTGCGGTTATGTCAACAAGAAAATAAACTCGTTACCACACAATTTAGCTGTGAGGCAGTTCTGCTCCTTCAACTATAATACGTAGGGAACTCATATTATCCACAGGAAAGTGGGGTTTTTAATAATAAATAGGGGTGAGCAGAGTGATTTGGGCAAAACTGATCTCCCTTCAAAATTTTTTAATCAAAATTTGCTTGAAAATGTGAACATTTGCTTGTATTTAAGAAAGTGTAGTTTACTTCAATTAGTGACCTTTGTAATTGTGTTTTTGCTTTTTTTCATGTATTTAATTGTATACTGTCCCTTGGAATTTTTTAAATTCTACTTTTATTTGACTTAAAATAGGAAGTGAGAAGACGTGAGGGAAACTTACTTCTTAGACAGCTGTCACTTGAACAGGTGTCCTCTTTGGAAGATTTACCCTCATCTCTTGTTCTGGTGACAACCGTAACATTTAGGGTTTGTCATCAATTTTTGTCTCCCAGGCAGTGGTCACCAGGACAAATGAAGAGGGAGAATTTACTTAGCAGGGACACAGACGGCAAAAAAGAACATGAGAGCAACTAAGGCTCAGTTCATACCATATACACTATATTGTCAAAAGTATTGGGGCACCTGCCTTTAAACACAAATGAAATTTAATGGCATCCCAGTCGTAGTTTGTAGGGTTCAACATTGAGATGGCCCACTCTTGGTAGCTATAACAGCTTCACCTCTTCTGGGGAGGCAGTCCACAAGGTTTAGGAGTGTCTATGGGAATGTTTGTCCATTCTTCCAGAAGTACATTTGTGAGGTCAGGCACTGATGTTGGATGAGAAGGCCTGGCTCGTAGTGTTGCCAACCTCCTGCAGCGTTTTTTACTGGCAAAGCATGACAAATTTACTGGCTGAGCACTATTTTTACTGGCAACTTAAAAAATAATAGAACTCCTATTAAAAAACTAAGACAATTGATATTTAAACACAAAATGGAAACACTGGCAATACCCGTAGCAAGTAATTTGCATGGTTTACACTTAAAAATTCAGCACAGCATGACAAATTATCAGACCCTGATATTTATAGACAATTGTAAAAATCATGGATTTTTACAAACTGTCAGTAAATTTACTGGCGGTTGGCAACCTTGCTGGCTTGCAGTCTCCACTCTAATTCATCCCAAAGGTGTTCTTTCAGGTTTAGGTCAGAACTCTGTGCAGGACAGTCAAGTTCCTCCACCACAAACTCGCTCATCCATGTCTTTATGAACCTTGCTTTGTGTACTGGTCCAAATCATGTGGTGGAGGGGGGATTATGGTGTGGGGTTTTTTTTTCTGTAGTTGTTGGGTTTGGCCCCTTTGTTCCGGCGAAGGGAACTCTTAGGCTGCATTCACACCTGAGCATAGCGTTTTTCAAGCTCTTTTTCGCGCAGGGTCGTGCATTTGCAAACGCCCATGTCACGCTAATATGCGCAACTGACACTTTTCCATTGATATCTATGACAATACAAATGTTCCAGAAACGCCAGAATATGCACAGTTTGAACTTAGGGCATGGACCATCTCCATACAGAATCATTGATCCCCCCCCCCCCCTGCGTTTTGTAGCTTCAGGCATAGTCAAGTTACAAAATGCTCAGGTGTGGATGACCCCTTAGTTCCAGTGAAGGGAACTCTTAAGGCGTCAGCATTACCAAGACATTTTGGATAATTTCATGCTCCCAACTTAGTGAGAACAGTTTGGGGATGACCCCTTCCTGTTCCAACATGACTGCGCACCACTGCACAAAGCAAGGTCCATAAAGCCAATCACACAAGCAGGAAATTATGTTTCCCGGGGGCGTTCTGTGCACATTCTGTGTACAGAACACCTCCAGGTCGCCATATTGCATGTTCAGAAATTACGCGGTTGCAGATTGAAAAAGGAAAGGTAATTTTTAATAACATTCAATCCCGATATGACTTGTGTCGCAATTGTATGCGCTACGTTATTTCTTCTTTATTTTCCCCTACGAAAGTGGAGTTACCCTTTAAATATATTATATATTTTTTTATATATTTTTATTTACTATATTATATACAGTATTTATTTATATATAAAATTGCCCCAAAACCATTACAGTCTCCCTTTAACATCCCTTTGTTTGGATTATGTAATAATGGGTCTCATCAAGCAAGGAAGCCCGGCGTGGCTCTTCCAGCCGTGGATTCGCCGTTGCCGTCATGTGTTCGCAAGCCTGCCGAAGTTTATTGTTTTAACTTGAAACTGAGTTTATCTCCAATTCAAATGGTTGTTTTTGCAAACTCCCTGTATCCACAAACGGAATTAGCAATGCACATTGGACGTGTTTAGCTTGTGTAATTTGGACTGTTATGATTGGACTAACACATACGCGACAGAAGTAAACACTCAGGAATGTTTAATAATAAATAGATTTAAGCAGAAGTCAGGAT
Source organism: Glandirana rugosa (assembly GCA_018402905.1). Classification (NCBI taxonomy): domain Eukaryota; kingdom Metazoa; phylum Chordata; class Amphibia; order Anura; family Ranidae; genus Glandirana; species Glandirana rugosa. The sequence continues at coordinate 24,856 of BLSH010186268.1, forward strand.
CCTAAAAGAGGCAGGAGGAGCGGCGGACTCCGCGAAAAACCCCCCGATTTATTTTATCAGGTTCCCCAACACGGCTTTATTCTCCACAAATCTGGAATCGTTTATCCATTGAAACATTTCAACCAATGCAGTGTATAGGCAATAAACCATCCGTCCACTTCTGCATATATGATTCATACGTTGGCATCTTTAACGATAACATTCAGCTATTTTTGGTTCTTTTATTTTTTACTTTGAATAAAAAAGATCACAAAATAAAATAAAATCACTGTCATACGTACGTTTTCATTATGATTGGAAAAGTTTTACAGCACGTTTTCTTAAATTATTGCAAACTTTAAAAATAATACTTCTTACAGGAAAAATTTAATCAAAAAGCAGGATATTGTTATTTTTTAAAGGTGTATTTTTAGTAAGAAAAACATTTTAAATTCATATTTTATTGATTTCCTTTTTAGGTATTTTAAAGCAACTTTCCAATTAGTTTGTACTTATTGTGCCATATTGAATTTTTTTGTAATAAGCGGTACACCAGTAAAGATGGGCCAAGAAAATCTCAATGCACTAAAGTGGTTCTAGAGCCTGAGGCTGGGTTCACACCTCCGACGGATGCGGCTCCCAGCAGGGGTCCTGTGCGTCCCCGTTCACTGCTTAAGGTCCGATTTCGGCCCGGATTTTGGGCTGAATTCGGACCTTAAACAGACCAAAAGACGCACAGGGGATCCTGTGCCAATTTGCACCAGAGCCGCATTGGAGATATGTGAACCGGCTCCATAGAGAGCCCATCACAATCTCCTGCTATTGCAAATTGGATGCCGGAAACCCGCTGTGAACCCAGCCTCAAGGTTTTTTTTTACCTTCATGCATTCCAATCATGCCCCCCCAATGCTGCCCATACACTAGACGAAAAGTCGTTCCAAAATCTGTCATTTGGATAGTTTGTTTGTTTATCATCCAGTTAAAGGGCACACATTGAAAATTGGTTGTGTCGTTTTTGAGCCAATAAATCGAAGGAAAGGTTTGAAAAACTTTGGCCGAATGGACGATAAATCTAAAGGTTAATGTGTTTGCACTGGGCTTATGTGACAAAACGAACGAGAAACGGATTCTTTTGTGTCAGTTGAATGATTTATCGATCAAATTTCGGTCATTACATAATGGCGAAATCGTTTGCTCTCATGACCGTGTGTGCGTTTTTAGAAAACTCGTTCGGACGATTTTTCGTATAGTGTATGGCCACCATTAGGCTGGCCATACAGTGAGGACAAAAAGTATTTGCTCCCCTGCTGATTTTGTGTGTTTGCCCACTGACAAAGAAATGATCAGTCTATAATTTTAATGGTCGGTTTATTTTAACAGTGAGAGACAGAATAACAACAAAAATATCCAGAAAAACACATTTCAAAAAAGTTATAAATTGATTTGCATTTTAATGAGTGAAATAAGTATTTGATCCCCTATCAATCAGCAGGATTTCTGGCTCCCTGGTGTCTTCTATACAGGTAATGAGCTGAGATTAGGAGCACTCTTTTAAAGGGAGTGCTCCTAATCTCAGCTTGTTCCATGTATAAAAGACACCTGTCCACAGAAGCAATCAATCAGATTCCAATCTCTCCACCATGGCCAAGACCAAAGAGCTGTCCAAGGATGTCAGGGGCAATATTTTAGACCTACACAAGGCTGGAATGGGCTACAAAACCATTGCCAAGCAGCTTGGTGAGAGGGTGACAACAGTTGGTGCGATTATTCACAAATGGAAGAAACATAAAATAACTGTCAATCTCCCTGGGTCTGGGGCTCCATGCAAGATCTTACATTGTGGAGTTTCAATGATCATGAGAAGGGTGAGGAATCAGCCCAGAACTACACGGGAGAATCTTGTCAATGGTCTCAAGGCAGCTGGGACCATAGACACCAAGGAAACAATTGGTAATGCACTATGCTGTGAAGAACTGAAATCTTGCAGCGCCGCAATGTCCCCCTGCTCAAGAAAGCACATGGTACAGCCTGTCTCAAGTTTGCTAATGAAGATCTGAATGATTCAGAGGAGAACTGGGTGAAAGTGCTGTGCTCAGATGAGACCAAAATCAAGCTCTTTGGCATCAACTCAACTCGCTGTGTTTGGAGGAGGAGGAGGAATGCTGCCTATGACCCCAAGAACACCATCCCCACCGTCATACATGGAGATGGAAACATAATACTTTGGGGGTGTTTTCCTGCTAAGGGGACAGGACAACGTCACCGCATCAAAGGGACGATGGACGGGGCCATGTACCATCAAATCTTGGGTGAGGACCTCCTTCCCTCAGCCAGGGCGTTGAAAATGGGTCGTGGATGGGTATTCCAGCATGACAAGGACCCAAAACACACGGCCAAGACAACAAAGGAGTGGCTCAAGAAGAAGCACATTAATTTTTTTCTGGATATTTTTGTTGTTATTCTGTCTCTCACTGTTAAAATATACCGACCATTAAAATGATAGACTGCTCATTTCTTTGTGGGCAAACATACAAAATCAGCAGGGGATCAAATACTTTTTTCCTCACCTTACATTATGCAATTTTCTTGTACAATTTTTATTTAGATTTACCAAAAACCATATAACGCGGTCAAACCTAATCAATCAGACAGGCCCTTGCACTACGTTAGTTGGAAGTAAATCTAAAGGAAATTGAATAAGAAAATTGTATAATGTATGGCTAGCCTTATACTCACCTGAGCCCAATACTGATCCAGTGATGTGCATGAGAGCAGCAGCTCTCCTGGGTCTCTCCCTCCTCATTGGCTGAGATGCAGCAGCAGGAGTCATTGGTCCCCACTGCTGTTCATCCACAGCCAGTGAGGAGGGATTTGGGGGTGGGGCTGAGCCACGTGCTCTACCTCTTTTAACCCTTTCACTGCCAGAGCTGTTTATAGTGTTAAAAATCATTTTGGGCCTGAAGATTACATAATCTCTCCCAATCAAAGCAGTATATGTTTTTAACCACTTCAGCCCCGGAAGGATTTCACACTTTAGGACCAGAGCACTTTTTGCGATTCGGCACTGCGTCGATTTAACTGACAATTGCGTGGTCGTGCGACGTTGTACCCAAACAAAATTTGTGTCCTTTTTTCCCCACAAATAGAGCTTTCTTTTGGTGGTATTTGATCCCCTCTGCGTCATTTCTGATCACCGCTATAAACAAAAGAAGAGCGACAATTTTGCAAAAAATCCCAAATTTCTTACTTTTTGCTAAAATACAAATCCAAAAAAAAAATCTAAAAAAACATTTTTTTTCATCGGTCTTGGTCGATTTATATTCTTCCTCATATTTTTGGTAAAAAAAATCGCAATCGGTGTTTATTGATTGGTTTGCGCAAAAGTTGCCGCGTTTAAGGGTGATGAGAATTAATTTCTGGGGTTTTTTTTATTTTTTACTAGTAATGGCGGGATCTGCGATTTTTAGCGGTACTGCGATATTGCGGCGGACATGTCGGACACTTTTGGGACCATTGGCATTTATACAGCAATCAGTGCTATAAAAATGCACTGATTACTGTGTAAATGCCATTGGCAGTGAAGGGGTTAACCTGCAGGGGGCACTCTAAGGGTTAACCGTGTTCCCTGGGCGTGTTCTAACTGTATGGGGGCTGCCCTGGCTGGGGAAAGGGGATGATCACGGCTTCCATATAGAGGAAGGCAAATGCAATAAATTACCCAATTATTGGTAAAATAAAAAACATGAGGTTGCACTGAGTAATTAGATACTCAACATCAAACCTCAAAATTGCATGAAACAGTACCCTAGTTTTCCATAGGTGAGGTTAACCAGGAATAACGGATTTGAAGTTTTCGCATTTAGGAACCCCCAAAGTGTGCATTTACATCTGTATATGGGGGGGGGGGGGGCTCAAAAACATTTTGGGGGGTTATTATGATGGGGAGTAATTTTTTTACACTTTTTTCATTTTTTTTTTTATTTACCAAACTTTTTTTTTTCATCATGCATTTTTTGGTGACAGGTTGTTTTTAATGGGACATCATTAAAGGGGTCTGTCCTCCAATGAATCTAATGAAGTGCAGAGCGCACCATGGGACATCAGGACGTATTACACATCACTTCCATGTCAGTAACAGGAAGGCAGACATCTCAAGTCTCCCGCGAGGTGCATTTGGCTGCAGCTCCTGGGCAGGGCCGATATTGATGGTCCCCTGGTTCACAGCCGGGAATGATCGGTGTGGCGGTGTGGTATAGCTTTTCAGCTGACAGCCCCTTCTCCTCCTCTCCCTCCCACGGCTATACAGGGAGATCGGTGCTCACATCTGCCCCTGTTTCCTATGTGCTCCTCCGGCCCCCTGCCCTCCTTCTCCGGCCCCCCTCCGCATCCTCCTCCGCCCTCTGTGTTCTCCTCCGGCTCCAAGTCCTCCTCCTCTGCCCTCCCCCCCCCTTCTGCCCCGCAGCCGGCTTTCCTCCTCTTCTCTCTCGTCTCCCGCCGGCTGCGGGGGATTTGTCAGGATGGAGAGTGGAGGAAGGGACCGGTAAATATGTAATTTTCCGGCCCTTTCCTTTTCTAAATTGGACACAGTGAGTGATCGCAACTGATCGCTCCTGTGTCCTGTGAAAACTGAGCAGATTAAACTGTGTGCTGCTTCAGTTTATGAATGGGGAGGAGACTCTGTTTCCTGTCCATTTACCTTCAGTGCTGAGAAAGGGACTGGGGAATCCTTAGTCCCTTTCTCTGTCTCAAAGGGAAGATGTCAGGGGTCTGTAAAAACGCCCATGACATCTCACCAAAGCCCCTTACAGGGTGGATAAAAAAAAATGCAATAAACATTAAAAAATTTAATTGTAAAAAAGAATTAAACAAAAAACTCCTGACACCACTCCACCCTGCTCTACAAACACTGTCCACTGCCCCAACCCCCTCCCCCCAAAAAGCATTGTGGAAAAAAATAAAAACTAATTGAATTGTAAAAAAAACGATATGTAAAAATAGAAAACGACACCCCCCAATCATCGTGAAAAACAAAACAATACAAAAATAAATTGTAAAAAATAATTTAAAAAATGAAATTGTAAAAAAATAATAAAAATAAAATAAATTCTGACACTGCCCATTGCTCTACTGACACCGTCCACTTGCCCCCAAAAAAGCATTTTGAAACAAATTAGAAAAGAAGAATAAAAATAAAGAACTACTAAACACCATCCTGCACATTATACCCACCGCCGTACACTCCACACTCCGCACTCCTCATATGCACATTATACCCACCGCCGTACACTCCACACTCCTCGCATGCACATACTACCCACCGCTGTACACTCCACACTCCTCACATGCACATTATACCCACTGCCGTACACTCCACACTCCTCACATGCACATTATACCCACCGACATACACTCCACACTCCTCGCATGCACATTATACCCCCCGCCTTACACTCCACACTCCTCACATGCATATACTACCCACCGCCGTACACTCTACACTCCTCACATGCACATTATACCCACCGCCATACACTCCACACTCCTCGCATGCACATTATACCCACTGCCGTACACTCCACACTCCTCACATGCACATTATACCCACCGACATACACTCCACACTCCTCGCATGCACATTATACCCCCCGCCGTACACTCCACACTCCTCACATGCATATACTACCCACCGCCGTACACTCTACACTCCTCACATGCACATTATACCCACCGCCATACACTCCACACTCCTCGCATGCACATTATACCCACCGCCGTACACTCCACACTCCTCGCATGCACATTATACCCACCACCGTCGTACACTCCACACTGTACATTCTCTATTTAACGTTACTGCATTCTGCGCTATGTAAGTCATCTCAGACTCTGTTAAGCCACACCCAATTTAAGCCACGCCCACAGTTCACCACCCCGGGGGGGTAGTTGTGCGGAGCGCCACCTGCCTGTAATGAGTTTGTCACCTCCCTGAAATTAGATTTTGCAGGTTGGCATGTCTGGGAAGGGGAGATCAGTAAATGGACATTCGCTGCTCTCCCTCTCCTATACCAGGCAGCATCCTCCATGCTGGTCCAGGGCCCACTGATGAGTGTGCGGAGGGTGGGAAACATTGCGGGGACATGCACAGACTGGAAGTGGGGTGACTGGCACTCACGGTTGTGTGTGGGAGCTATTGCCTCCATTTGACAGCTGACAGTCAGCTTGTCAGATTCACACACACTTTCGGCGACTGCATGGGTTTGTGTGCTGTATTTTTATTTAAAAGAAAGTTGGCAATGAATGTCCTTTACTGGCAAATAAAACTGTAGCACATTCTAATGCAAGAATGCAAAAGTGGGGTGGATGAAACTCAATATTAATAGCCATGGCCAAGATTTTTAATTGGGATCTCAAGGAGAACATCTAGGTGTGATGGCCAAATATTCCGGCTCAGAAAAGTCATGTGCAAAAAAACAAAACCTTCCATCCACAAAACCCTAAACTAGCCATTCTCAATCAGTGTTCCGTGGTACCTTCTGGTTCCTACAGAAGTTGCTAGGGTTTTCCTGAGCTGTGGTTTAATGACCTTCTATCTGACGGTGTCTACATAGTTTCAGGTCCAGAGCCACTTGAGAGAGCAAGGGGCATGACACCTATGATCTTTTTTTGCTGTCTGTACAGCAGGGTTTCTCCACCAGGGTTCCCCCAAAGGTTGTTAAAGGGGGGTTCCTTGAGCGATGAGCAATTTCTACCTCTGAGATGAGTAACCACTGACACCAATGATCTTTTTAGCTATCTGTAAGGGATAATTCTTCCCAATGACCACACGTGTAAGGAGCATTCTTCCCACTGACCCTCACTAATGTACTGTGAGCTGTAAATTAATTATTAGCAAGGGTTTTTTGAAGCCAAAAGGTTATTTCAAGGGTTCCTCTGCGTTAAAAAGGTTGAGAAAGGCTGCTGTGAAGGTAGCATTTGACCACCACTTTAGGGAGGGTATTCATTACACTGGCCACCAAAGTGGCATTCTTCCCAGTAAGCCTTAATGCCTTCATTTTAGCAAGGATTCCCTGAGATCTAACAATGATTTTAAGGGTTCCCCTGGAGTAAAAATGTTGAGAATGGCTGCCCTAAACCAACATTTGAAAGGCAAAAAAACTCTCATAAAACTCTCATTGCCAAATTCGTTCAAACAAGGATAAAATTCCTTCCTGGTCCCCAAAGGAAACCAGATACTCCCTGAACCAACATGCTACAGTGTTCTATCCTATATATACAGTATCTCACAAAAGTGAATACAGCCCTCACATTTTTGTAAATACAGTTGTGCTCATAAGTTTACATACCCAGGCAGAATTTATGATTTCTTGGCCATTTTTCAGAGAATATGAATGATAACACAAAAACATTTCTTTCACTCATGGTTGGTGTTTGGCTGAAGCCATTTATTATCAATCAACTGTGTTTACTCTTTTTAAATCATAATGACAACAGAAACTACCCAAATGACGCTGGTGAAAAGTTTACATACCCCAGTTCTTACTACCGTGTATTGCCCCCTTTAACATCAATGACAGCTTGAAGTCTTTTGTGGTATTTGTGGATGAGGCACTTTATCTTCTCAGATGGTAAAGCTGCCAATTCCTCTTGGCAAAAAGCCTCCAGTTCCTGGAAATTCTTGGGCTGTCTTGCATGAACTGCATGTTTGAGATCTCCCCAGAGGGGCTCAACCTCTGGATATGACGCTGAGCACTGCACTCAACCCCTTTGGTCAACCATGGCGAGGCGCTGTTCTGAGTGGAACCTGTCCTGTTAAACCGCTGTATGGTCTTGGCCACCGTGCTGCAGCTCAGTTTCAGGGTCTTGGCAATCTTCTTATAGCCTAGGCCATCTTTATGTAGAGCAGTGGTTCTCAACTCCGGTTCTCGGGACTCACCAACAGGCCAGATTTTAAGTATTACCTTGGGGAGATGCAGACTAGAATACTGCAGTCACTGAGCAGCAAATTATATAACCTGTGATGTATTTCAGTTATCCTGCAAACCTGGCCTGTTGGGGGTCCTGAGGACTGGAGTTGAGAACCACTGATGTAGAGCAACAATTCTTTTTTTCAGATCCTCAGAGAGTTCTTTGCCATGAGGTGCCATGTTGAACTACTAGAGACCAGTATGAGAGAGTGAGAGTGATAACACCACATTTAACTCACCTGCTCCCCATTCACACCTGAGACCTTGTAGCACTAACGAGTCAGATGACACTGGGGAGGGAAAATGACTAATTGGGCCCAATTTGGACATTTTCACTTAGAGGTGTAATCACTTTTGTTGCCAGCAGTTTAGACATTAATGGCTGTGTGTTGAATTATTTTGAGTGGACAGCAAATTTACACTGTTATACAAGCTGTACACTCACTTCTTTACATTGTAGCAAAGTGTCATTTCTTCAGTGTTGTCACATGAAAAGATAGAATAAAACATTTACAAAAATGTGAGGGGTGTACTCACTTTTGTGAGATACTGTATATATATATATTTAAAAAAATCTAGAGAAGCAGGGTGTAGAACAGTGGTTCTCAACTCCGGTCCTCGGGACCCACCAACAGGCCAGATTTTAAGTATTACCTTGGGGAGATGCAGACTAGACTACTGCAATCACTGAGCAGCAAATGATATCACCTGTGATGCATTTCAGTTATCCTGCAAACCTGGCCTGTTAGTGGGTCCCGAGGACCGGAGTTGAGAACCACTGGTGTAGAAGGACCAGTTACTGGGCAATTTGGTTTGTTGTATCACCTATAGACTCCTCCGTTGTGCTCTCTTGGCCCGGGTTACCAACTCCACCTACCTACTATGCCCTTTGCAAACGGGTCTCTCTTTTCCCATTGAAATTTAATATTGGGTTTTTTCCTCTCCTTTGCTTTCATAAATCAACCCCAGAACACTTGGACAGCCAGTGCAAAAGTTTAGAAGACCTTTCAGATAAAGCCAAAACAATTGTTTAGGATTCTCCGTAATCTTCCCACCCCTCAAACAATGTTTTCTCAAGCAGACGCCGATGAGTACAAATTCTTTTGGCCGGCAAATTTATATCTCTGACACGCACTGGCATCGGTACTCCTCTTTTTTATTTGGCTTTTTCTTGCATTTAATTGTGTTTGTTCTAGCTAAATTCCCCTAGTCCTCCATTTAGACACTAAATATAGATAAACGTCAAAAACTTGGAGAGAAACTTTGGTGGAGCAATCAATAACTTCCCATCGTTGGACTGCTCTAACAACATGAATAATATAGCTAATAATAATATAGCTAAAATGTTCAGTAAATCATATCCTTAAAGCGGCTCTGTGACATAAGTTCAGAACACCTAGTGAAGAAAGTGCAAAATCTGCAATTTATGAGAATATAAGATTCCTAACCCCCCCTGCCGCACTATTAAATGCAGTAGGGGCTGGGGGAAGGAACCACAGCACGTGGCGAGGGACTAGGAAATCAAAACTTCCAGAAGTTTCTGTTTCAGGCAGCATGGTCATCAGGAGAGGTGAGTATTCCTTGTTTTCTTGGCAGGAGTAGATGTATTTTCAACAGTGGCGGCCTGTCCATTAGGGGCGCCTGGGCGCCGCCCCCTCTATACACACCACCCCCCTATATGTAGAACAGATAGATTCATGCATAGCATGAATCTATCCACGGCCGCTGCGGCCACCCCCTATTCATGCGCCCGGCCCCTTTCAGGTCGCTGGGCACCTGAATTCCGGAGCGCGGGTGTTTTTTTGAAGCACCTGATTAGAGCCATAGGCTTTAATAGGCTTAAAAATAGGGGGGGGGGGGGGGGGCTTGTGGCGCAGAGCATTGTGCCATGAGCCCAACCAGGTGTTAAAACAGCGAATTAATATTCGCTGTTGAAACACTGATCCTCAATCCGGCCAATCAGAAGCGAGTGTGAGACCAGTTTTTGGCCAAAAAGAAAAGACTCCTGATTGGCCGCAGAGGAGGAGGGAGGAAATGGAAGCCGCCACCGCCGTGATGACCCATGGAGAGCAGGGGAACGGGAGGCCGGTGCTGAGCAGGGAAAGCTGCCTGTGAAGCGATCAGGCCGCCACTGATTTTCGACACAGTTTCTTTTAGGGGATTTCCCACTTTCTTGAGGAAAGTGAGGAACTCTTGCAAGTATTATTGATTTACAGGGGTCTCCCTTTTTAGAATCCCTAGTAGACATGTGCAGAACGGAAAAGTTTGGTTTGGATAGATTTGTTAGGTTACTAATCTTGTTTTGTTGATTTGTTTCGGAATATATTTAGTTTCGGTTTGTTTCAAATTTTGTTTTGTTTATAAATTTTCTAAGAAATTCCAATTTTTCAGAATGATTCGAATTTGGAAAATGATTGACTGATTCATATTCTGTGTGAAGAATAGCTGGTTGTTAAGCAGGAAACAGGCCACCATGTTGATGGGGACAAGGGTGGGTGGCGGCTTATCGGAAGGTGGAAGCCTCCCCCCCCTGTGAATGAGTATGGGGTACATAGTATCCCTACCCATTCACCAAAAAAGTGTACAAATTGAGTAAACACACAACACGAGGTTTTGACAAGTCCTCTATTCAAAAATAAAAAAACAATGTCCCCCAATGTGGATCAAGCGTCAATCACGACGCCTGCCGCACCTCCGGACCCGAAAAAAAAAAAAAAATTCCGGCCTTGTCAATGGCTCCTCCCCTTAGCCCCCATGTTGAGGGCATGTGGCCTGGTATGGTTGGGTGGGGGGGGGGGGGCTCGCTTGTCCCCTCCCTTTCCTGACCTGCTGGGTCTAGTATGGATTTTGGGGGGACCCCACACCATTTAAAAAAAAAAAAAAAATTGGCAATAGGTTCCTCATAAAAACCATGCCAGACCCAAAGGACTTGGCATGGTTTTGAGGGGGGACCTCACGCTGTTTTTTTCCGGAATTTTTCATTGCCGACATTCTTTTGTTTACATTTTAGCTCTCAGCCGGGAAGCTTGCTGACTGCTGCTGAGTCATCGGTTGTTAAGGTTGTTAAGGATGCGGTAGCTGGCTTAACAAGCAGCTATACTTCACACAGAATTTGAATTGGCTGATCATTTTTCGCCTGATCCGAATTCGAATCGTTCCAAAATATTGGAATATGTTAGAAAATGGAAAAATGTAATGCATTTTTACGAATATCAACGAAATTCGTTACTATTTCATTGGGAGATTCGGATACATCCAAATCTCTGCATAACCAAAAATTTGTATGAATTTGTATTCGGGCCGAAACGAATTGCACATGTCCAATCACTACTTAATACCTGTACAGAGAGCCACGTGGAGTTCTTAAAGTCTTCTTCCAGCCTCTTCCACAAACCAGGGTCTTTTATTGGGTGTTCATGTCGCTGGCCGGTTAACACAAACACTTAACCCTCACACTACCCTTCATTCTAACCACAACACTAATCTTTTCTGTAAGCTCAAGGCTTCATACACACAGGACGTAAAAAAAATGTCAGTAGCTTATCAGTGATTTTTTTCAGCTGTTATTAGTGTTATATTACCGGCATTTTTGCATGTTTTTAAAGGGCCAGCGTTTGTTTTGTTTCCTCAATTGATCTAAAACGTCCAAAAACGGTGGGGATCATCATTTAGTCGCATTTTTGAGAGTTTGATCGTTTTTACAGCTGAAAAACGTCTCTCAGAACCTTCTGGTCTTGGGTTTTTTTACAGCTCAGAAATGTCACTGCTAAAAACAGTTGATAACAGCCTATGTGTGCATGGAGACATAGGATAACATGACCACATAGGATAACATGACCACTTAGAATAACATGGACACATAGGATAACATGAACACATAGGATAACATGGACACATAGGATAACATGGACACATAGGATAGCATGAACACATAGGATAACATGGACACATAGGATAACATGGACACATAGGATAACATGGAGACATAGGATAATATGAACACATAGGATAACATGGACACATAGGATAACATGAACACATAGGATAACATGGAGACATAGGATAACATGGACACATAGGATAATATGAACACATAGGATAACATGGACACATAGGATAACATGGACACATAGGATAACATGACCACATAGGATAACATGGACACATAGGATAATATGAACACATAGGATAACATGGACACATAGGACAACATGAACACATAGGATAACATGGACACATAGGATAACATGGACACATAGGATAATATGAACACATAGGATAACATGAACACATAGGATATAACATGGGCACATAGGATAACATGAACACATAGGAGTGACACATAGGATAACATGAACACATAGGAGTGACACATAGGATAACATGAACACATAGGAGTGACACATAGGATAACATGAACACATAGGATAACATGAACACATAGGATAACATGGACACATAGGATAACATGAACACATAGGATAACATGAACACATAGGATAACATGGACCCATAGGATAACATGAACCCATAGGATAACATGGACACATAGGATACCATGGAGACATAGGATATAACATGGGCACATAGGATAACATGAACACATAGGATAACATGAACACATAGGATATAACATGGACACATAGGATAACATGGAGACATAGGATATAACATGAACACATAGGATAACATGAACACATAGGATAACATGGACACATAGGATAACATGAACACATAGGATAACATGAACACATAGGATAACATGGAGACATAGGATAACATGAACGCATAGGATAACACGAACACATAGGATAACATGAACACATAGGATAACATGGACACATAGGATAACATGAACACATAGGATAACATGGACACATAGGATAACATGAACACATAGGATAACATGGACACATAGGATAACATGAACACATAGGATAACATGAACACATAGGATAACATGAACACATAGGATAACATGGACACATAGGATACCATGGACACATAGGATAACATGAACACATAGGATAACATGGACACATAGGAGAACATGGACACATAGGATAACATGAACACATAGGATAACATGGAGACATAGGATAACATGAACGCATAGGATAACATGAACACATAGGATAACATGAACACATAGGATAACATGAACACATAGGATAACATGAACGCATAGGATAACATGAACACATAGGATAACATGAACACATAGGATAACATGAACACATAGGATACCATGGACACATAGGATAACATGGACACATAGGAGAACATGGACACATAGGATAACATGGACACATAGGATAACATGGACACATAGAATAACATGAACACATAGGATAACATGGACACATAGGAGAACATGGACACATAGGATAACATGACCACATAGGATAACATGGACACATAGGATAACATGGACACATAGAATAACATGAACACATAGGATAACATGGACACATAGAATAACATGAACACATAGGATAACATGGAGACATAGGATAACATGAATACATAGGATAACATGAACACATAGGATAACATGAACACATAGGATAACATGGAGACATAGGATAACATGAACACATAGGATAACATGAATACATAGGATAACATGGAGACATAGGATAACATAGACACATAGGATAACATGAATACATAGGATAACATGGACACATAGGATAACATGAACACATAGGATAACATGAACGCATAGGATAACATGGACACATAGGATAACATGAACACATAGGATAACATGGAGACATAGGATAACATGGACACATAGGATAACATGGACACATAGGATAACATGAACACATAGGATAACATGGACACATAGCATAACATGGACACATAGGATAACATGAACACATAGGATAACATGAACACATAGGATAACATGAATACATAGGATAACATGAACACATAGGATAGCATGGAGACATAGGATAACATGAACACATAGGATAACATGGACACATAGGATAACATGGACACATAGGATAACATGAACACATAGGATAACATGAACACATAGGATAACATGGACACATAGGATAACATGGACACATAGGATAACATGAACACATAGGATAACATGAACACATAGGATAACATGATGGAGAGTTTATTGACTGTAGGAAAAATGTCTACAGCTAAAAACAGCCACTATAAAACAGTAAAAAAACATCCTGTGTGCATGAGGCCTAATACTTACAGTCCCTCTAACACTAATCCTCCCTATAACCCTCCTACTAATCCTCCCCATGCACTGGCCCTCCCTGTAACCTTACTAACAATAACCCTGCCTGTGATCCTTTGACTAACCCTCCACATATCCTAACACTAACCCCTCTGTATCCTTAACACTGACCCTCCCTGTAACCCCAATACTAACTCTCCCTGTAAACTCTAATACTAACCCTTTCATGCTAATCCTCTCTGTGCACCTTCAATAACCCATCTTATAATCTTAACACCAAACTACCCTGTAAAACTCCCACTACCCCCATATAAACGTTAACACCAATCTTCTCTCTGTAACCTTCTTTTCTGTAACCCCAGCACTAACTGTCCCTGTGACCCTCACCATAACCCTATCTGTAACCTTAACACTAATCCTTCCTGTAAACTCTAACAATAACCCTTCCTGTAATCTTAGCAATAATCTTCCCTGTACCCTCACACACACTCCCTGTAACCTTAACACTAACCATCCCTGTACTCTAACACTAATCCTCTAAGGTCCAAGGTGATCTAAAACTAACCCACACACAAACCCTACACTACCAAACACTAATCCCAACACTAACCCTCCATGTGACTCTAAAGCTAACCCACACACTTACCCTTCCTGTTAGTGCTTATACTACCTGTAACCCTAATGCTAGCCCTCTCAGTAATCATCACACTAACCCCCTCTTTAACCTTAACTCTAACCTTCTCTGTGAACCCAAAGCTAATCCACATGCTAATCCCCCCTCAACTCTAACACTAACCTTCCCTTTAAGCATTGACACTAAAACTGGCCATACACTAGTAAAATTTAGTTTAACATTTTTTTTTGTGTTCCATTTTCTAATTGTTAGCTGGTAGAGTTGAGCGAACCCGAACTGTAAAGTTCGGGTTCGTACCGGACTTTAGGGTGTCCGTGTCCCGAACCCGAAACCGGACATTTGAGAAAAAGTCCGGGTTTGGGTATTTTTTCGTCCCTTTTGAATAGCTGCAGGGCAGCCAATCAACAAGCGTTTCACTCATTTGCCCTTAGAAGCCATCACAGCCATGCCTACTAATGGCATGGCTGTGATTGGCCAGTGCATCAAGTGACCCAGCCTCGATATGAGCTGGAGTCCCATAGCGCTGCATGTCACATGCTCTCAGGCTAGTGTAGGGAGAGGATGCTGCCGCCGCTGTGAGGGACAGATTAGCATTATAAAATCATCTCATACTGGTGTAGGGAGAGGTTCCTGCCGCTGGTGTGAGGGACAGATTAGCGTTATAGAAACATAGAAACATAGAAAAGTGACGGCAGAAAAAGACTGAGTAGTCCATAGAGTCTGCCCCTTTTTATTTATTTATTTATTTTTTTTATTTTTTTATATATATATTTTTTTTTTACATTAACCTTGTTGTCTGACTATAGATTTATGTTTATCCCAAGCACGTTTAAAGCCATTTACTGTTGACTGTCTCACAACCTCTGTTGGTAGTTTATTCCAATCATCAACCACCCTTTCAGTAAAATAATACTTTCTAAGATTAGTTTTGAACTTCCCCCCAGTTAGTTTGAGGTCCCCATGTTCTTCATTTTGGTTTCATATTGAAAAGACTGCCCTCCTGAACCTTATTCACCCCCCTAAATTTGTGCTAAATAGTACATTTGCGTCCAGAATGAGGAGAGCGTCAAATAAGGGACGTGGTCGTGGTTTTGCTGGTGTTGGTGAAGCTCCTGTTGCAAGGAGAGGACGTGGTCGATCTGTGCCAGCTACACGCACAAGTGAAATACCTTCCTCAGGTGCGAGTAGCTGACAGAACCTTCAACATTATATGGTAGGCCCGTATGCCATTCAACGAATGGTGAGGCCAGAACAAATACAGGCGTTAGTAGATTGGGTGGCTGACAATGCCTCCAGTTCCTTCACATTGTCTCCCACCCGGTCCCTTGCTGAAAGCTCAAAGTTGGCACCTGAACTCCATGGCCATCTGTCTTTTACCTCAGCCCCTTGTAAATCAGCCAAGCAGTCTGAGCCCCAAGTCATGCAGCAGTCTCTTATGCTTTTTGATGACTCTGCTGGTGTGCTTTCCGTGGGCCATCCACATAGCCTTGCCCCAGAAGAGGAAGACATTGAGTGCACCGATGCCCAACCACTTATGTTTCAGGATGAGGACATGGAAACACCAGCGCAGCACGTCTCTGATGATGACGAAACTGCTGCGGCTTTCTACAGTGTGCAGACTGACAAGGAGGGCAGTGGTGAAGAGTGGGTGGAAGATGATGTGGAGGATGATGAGGTCTTAGACCCCACATGGAATGAAGGTAATGTGAGTGATGTGTGCAGTTTGGAGGAAGAGGTGGTGGTCGCACAGAGGCACCAGCACAGCAAAAGAGAAAGCAGGTTGCAAAAGCGGAGTGACTGTCCCCTAGACAGTACACCTGCTACTACCCACCGCACCCAGGGACCTAGCACACCAAAGGCAGCTCAATGGAGTTCCCTGGCGTGGCAGTTCTTCAGACAATGTGCTGACGACAAGACACGAGTGATTTGCACGCTGTGCAATCAGAGCCTGAAGCGAGGCATAAATGTTCTAAACCTGAGCACAACCTGCATGACCAGGCATCTACATGCAAAGCACAAGCTGCAGTGGGATAAGCACCTCAAAATCCAAGAAAGGTCTCGGACTCCTCCTGCTTCCTCTTCTGCTGCTGCCTCGGCCTCTTCCTCCACCTCTACAGTGCCAGTGTCACCTGCCACCCAGCAAACAGACGATGTGACAGCAACGCCACTATGTCCGCCACCGTCCCAAAGCATTTCCACATGGTCCCATGGAAGCTTACAGCTGTCCATCTCCCAAACACTGGAGAGAAAGAGGAAGTACCCCCCTACCCACCCGCGATCCCTGGCCTTTGAAATGCTGTCATTCCGTCTGGTGGACATGGACAGTTTTAAAAACCTGGCTGTCT
>BLSH010186268.1:46040-56947 GCA_018402905.1 Glandirana rugosa
ACTATGACCACAGGACTATGACCACAGGATTATGACAACAGGACTATGACCATAGGACTATGACCATAGGACTATGACCTCAGGACTATGACCACAGGACTATGACCACAGGATTATGACCACAACAGTATTAGGACACCAGTATCAGGACACCAGTATCAGGACTTAAGAATAAGGACTCCAGTATCAGGACACCAGTATCAGGACACCAGTATTAGGACACCAGTATCAGGACTCCAGCATCAGGACACCAGTATCAGGACTCCAGCATCAGGGCACCAGCATCAGGACTCCAGCATCAGGACACCAGTATTAGGACACCAGTATCAGGACTCCAGCATCAGGACACCAGTATCAGGACACCAGTATCAGGACTCCAGCATAAGGGCACCAGTATCAGGACACTAGTATCAGGACTCCAGTATCAGGACACCAGTATCAGGACACCAGTATTAGGACACCAGTATTAGGACACCAGTATCAGGACACCAGTATCAGGACTCCAGTATCAGGATACCAGTATCAGGATACCAGTATCAGGACAACAGTATTAGGACACCAGTATCAGGACACCAGTATCAGGACTTAAGAATAAGGACTCCAGTATCAGGACACCAGTATCAGGACACCAGTATTAGGACACCAGTATCAGGACACCAGTATCAGGACACCAGTATCAGGACACCAGTATTAGGACACCAGTATCAGGACACCAGTATTAGGACACCAGTATCAGGACACCAGTATCAGGACTTAAGAATAAGGACACCAGTATCAGGACAACAGTATTAGGACACCAGTATCAGGACACCAGTATCAGGACACCAGTATCAGGACTTAAGAATAAGGACACCAGTATCAGGACTCCAGTATCAGGACACCAGTATCAGGACACCAGTATTAGGACACCAGTATCAGGACACCAGTATCAGGACACCAGTATTAGGACACCAGTATTAGGACACCAGTATCAGGACACCAGTATCAGGACACCAGTATCAAGACACCAGTATCAGGACTCCAGTATCAGGACACCAATATCCGGACACCAGTATTAGGACACCAGTATCAGGATACCAGTATCAGGACTCCAGCAAAAGGACACCAGTATCAGGACACCAGTATTAGGACACCAGTATCAGGACTCCAGTATCAGGATACCAGTATCAGGACACCAGTATCAGGACTCCAGCATAAGGACACCAGTATCAGGACACCGGCATCAGGACGCCAGCATCAGGACGCCAGCATCAGGACACCAGCATCAGGACTCCGGTATCAGGACGCCGGCATCAGGACGCCGGCATCAGGACGCCGGCATCAGGACACTGGCATCAGGGCGCCAGCATCAGGACGCCAGCATCAGGACGCCAGCATTAGGACATCAGCATCAGGACACCAGCATCAGGACTCCAGTATCAGGACACCAATATTAGGACACCAGTATCAGGACTCCAGTATCAGGACACCAATATTAGGACACCAGTATCAGGACTCCAGCATCAGGACTCCAGTATCAGGACACCAATATTAGGACTCCAGTATCAGGACACCAGTATCAGGACACCGGTATCAGGACATCAATATTTGGACTCCAGTATCAGGACTCCAGTATCAGGACACCGGTATCAGGACACCAATATCAGGACTCCAGTATCAGGACACCAGTATCAGGACACTGGCATCAGGACACCAGTATCAGGACACCGGCATCAGGACACCGGCATCAGGACACCAGTATCAGGACACCAGTATCAGGACACCAGTATCAGGGCACCAGCATCAGGACACCAGTATCAGGACACCAGTATCAGGACACCAGTATCAGGACACCGGCATAAGGACACCAGTATCAGGACTCCAGCATCAGGACACCAATATCAGGACACCAATATTAGGACACCAGTATCAGGACACCAGTATCAGGACACCAGTATCAGGACACCAGTATCAGGACTCCAGTATCAGAATCTATTGTTTCATTGGGCACTTGCTGAAACTTCACACTATGCATTCAATCACAAAATTTACAGCAATAAATTCAAAATGAAATTATTGTTTTCCTTTAAAACAACTCTGCTGCTGTCCAAAAGCAACATGTCCTTGAAAAGTGCTGGCCAGTATTGTCTTTTAAAATTTTAATATTACCAAGCAGGACACATGAAGGCTAATGATAGTTCCCCGCTGCAAGTGGATTATTCCTCTGAATTATCTGTCATTCCATAAGCTCTGTGGTTCCTGCGGCCCTCGGACCGCTGCATCTGGCTGTTGGGGCAGGAAACACTCCTACTTCCTCAATGGAACTCTGGGGATTCCAGGGATGTTGGAACCAAAGTTCTCTTTTCCTTACAAATCTCCTGTTTAACCCCGCTGTACTAATTTCCAGCAACCTACAAAGACACGTCAACCCCCCCTCCTCCCCCATCTCCTGCCCCCTTCTTTTTTTTTTTAATAGGAAATTAACCGTTTATTTTCATCCTAGGTAAATGGTTTGAAAATTGCAGCAAGTTTATTTGTAATGTCCTGGATAAAAGTCTCTGGCTTATTAAATCACCATTTGGCTTACATCAGAATGGGCCATTTATTAAATATACCATTTCCAATAAATGAAAACAGGCCGCACGCTGGAAATAGAAGCTCATTTTCACCCATAAAGAAACAATGGAGAACATATATATATATTGTATGATGGAGACTTTCCATACAGCTGTGAAGACGATATCAGAAGGGATCTCTTATGTTGAAAGTGGTGAGGATTTGTCATGCTTTCGTGATGAATTCACATTAAATTATGATTTTTGGTTCTATGGTTTCAAAAGAAGCAGCAAAATAAATAAATCTAAAATGTAAAAGACTTATCCACTAGGGATGAGCTCCCGGTTCAAGTCGAACGTGAGTTTGACTCAAACATTGGATGTTTGATTGTTCGGGTTTTCCTGAATATTTTGGGGCATTCGCAGCAACTTCGTGCACCCCATAATGCATGCAAATGGGGGCGGAATGCCACCCCCTGATTGGCCAAAGCATGCGCATGACCTGCATACTTTGGCCAATCAGGGGCCGGCCTCCTGTGACAGCTTTGATTGGCTAAAGGCAGGGTGCCTTTTGCCAATCACTGCACAGAAGCCTCAATCCACGCCCCACACTATATAAAGCCGCTTGTATAGCGGCTCTATGTAGTGTGTTGGCGGCGGGGTCGGAGATAGACAGAGGGCTTAGGTTCCTGAATACAGGCAGTTTAGCTAGCTAGCTTTAAAAGCGTGTTTAAAAATGGGTGTACACTATATATCAGTACATTCGGGGGTGTACGGTATATAGCACACTACTTGACGTGTTGTCTTCAAATATATACAGTGTAGGGTATCCAGATATACACACAGCGTATTGAGTTTACACTATATATCTGTGCATTCGTGGGTGTACGGTATATAGCACACTACTTGACGTATTGTCTTCAAATATATACAGTCTAGTGTATCCAGATATACTTGCAGCGTATTGAGTGTACACTACATATCAGTGCATTCGGGGATGTACAGTATATAGTACAGTGTAATGCAGTGTTAAAAAAATACCCATCATGTCAGGAAGGCCACAAAGGAGAGGTAGACGCTTCCAGGCTACTAAAAGAGGGCAAGCAGCCTCTGTGTCTTCAGTGAAAAGTGGTGGTGGTGGACATGGTGCATCCTCTGCAGGCGGGTCATGCTTGTCCTTTTTTTCTGCTGTTGGACGTTCTATTGAGCCACAACATGCATAAGAGTTGATGGAGTGGATAACAAAGCCATCCTCATCCTCCTCATCCTCTATCCCCCAGGCTCGTACAAGTTTGCCTCCCAACGCATCTGGCAACGCAGCCTATTCCACTGGATCCTTGTCCACAGCTACTCCTTTTGTAGCCCCACCATCATGCACGGAGGAGTCACCTGAGTTGTTTGACCATAGTGTCAGTTACATGCTCATGGAGGATGCGCAGAAGTTTGAAGGCTCCAATGTTGGTTCCCAGGTTGAGGAAGGGAGTAGCGTGAGCCTAGAGACAGGGGGTGCCGCGAAAGGATAAGAAACTAGCAGTCATGTTCCCCTAACTGCAGCATACTGCCAAGTTTTCTCCAGTGATGAGGAGGGAGGGGATGATGAGGACACAGACTGTACTTGGGTGCCTGAGAGAAGAGAGGAGGAAAGTGAAGAGTAGGCCCAACTCCAACAAGGCAGGATGTCCTCCAGGGGCCAACTTAAGGGCAGCCACCCAATTGCATCAGATCACAGAGCTCCATAGGTACAGGGCACTGCTGCCTCCCCGCCAACTTCCAAAATTTCTTCCAGCCTTAGGTGTTGCTGGTGCCCTAAATACAAAATATTGTTCTAGATTATGGACAGGAGGAATAGGAGCAGTGGCAGTCTTCAAGGGATCCCAGATCCCTAGCAAATTTAATCAGTTGCATCAGCATCAGGGGCTTGATAGCTGCTGATCCAGGACTGATTAATTCATCAACTGAGTCTGTGGACAGGCGCACTCTTTGATAGATTACAAACCCCCCAGCAGCACTGAATGACCGTTCAGAAAGCACACTGGATGCAGGACAGGCCAGTAGCTTAATTGCATATTGAGCAAGTTCTGGCCAGTGGTCCATCCTCAAGACCCAGTAACTAAGTGGATGCTCAGTTGGAAAGGTCTCCAAGTCTGCTCTTGCCCCTATATATTCCTGTACCATATAATGCAGATGCTGACGATGGTTGCTTGAACCTATCAGGCCTGGGTGCTGAGGACTGAAATTTTTTTTAAAGGCATCGCTCAGCCAGCCACCTTCTCCACCACTCTGCCTCTGAATGACCGAAGCTTCAGAAACACGTTATCCAGGGCCAGCAGCAGGACATGGTAACCCAGGGTCTGGAAAGGCGTTGCACAAACTTTTCTTCAAAGTATCCTGAAGATGTTTCATCCTCTGCACCCTCTGCACAGGCAGGATGAGTTCTACAACTTTACCCTTGTAACGTGGATCAAGAAGGGTTGCCAGCCAGTAATGATCCCTCTCCTTGATACCACAAATCCTAGGGTCTTTTCGCAGGCTTTTCAGAATCAGAGAGCCCATGCAGCGTAAGTTTGAGGAGGCATGAGTGTCCTCTGGGTCACTCAGGAACTATCAGGAACTACCTCCTCCCAGCCATGTACAACTTCTTGGGTTTCTGGGGCCTGAAAACCATGATCCTTTGAAGACTGCTGCGTATTATACTCCACATCCGTGCTGACACAATCCTCCTCCTCCTGTGTGTTTGGCGGCTCTGCAGGAGCACTGATGGATACTGATAGGTAGCACTGATGGGCACTGATATGCTGCACAGATGGACACTTATGGGCACTGATGGGACTGCACTGATAATCAGGGCATTGCTGATTAGTGCCCTGATTATCAGTGTAAATGTGTGCTGTCACAGGATAGCCAGTTATCGGCTTTCCTTTCCTCACACAGTGACAGCGCTGTTGAAAGGAAATACTGATAACCGGCATTTGTTTACATGGGATCAGCTGTGATTGAACATAGTAAAGGGCTGGTATGATTAGCCCTTTACCTCTATCTGTGATCTGATGTGTCCCAAGGACTCAGCAATCACAGAGAGCTCCCGATGCATGCCCATGGAGCACTCAGGGGGGGCGGCAATCTGGGAGGAGATCAATAGATGCCCTCCCAGAACTGGACGACCGCGCTTTACCCATCTTTAGGCTATAGCGCGATCGGCAAGTGGTTAAAGTAGAACTATGGGCAAAACTCTTTTTTTTCATTTTGGATAGAGCAAGGGAGGGTTATAACCCCTGTCACTAGTGTCCTCATTGGAAGATTACTCCTCTATTACTTTTCTGGGGACGACCCAAAATTAGGGGTTTTCTTTTACTTTCAATTTCAGTGATATTGGTAAACAGGAGAAATAGAGATGATGAGTCACCTTAACGGGGCACAGACAGCAATTAAAAAAAAAAGGGGCCAAATCTCTTTCCACTCCATCCAAAATTTAAAAAAAAAAAAAAGCTTGCCTTTAGTCATACTTTAAGGATTCATTGACATTGGGAGGTTGCTACTGATGAATATTGGTCAATCAATTAAAACCTCACTGTGCAATCACATCATACAGTCCAAACTGCGATAGAGAGCCCTTGGTTCCGGCTAATGACTGGTAGCCAGCAGGACCAGCTCCCGATCATATGACCACTGTGACAGCCAATGCACTATTCCCAATGCCTGTAGAAATGACTGTGCGTATAAGTGGGTGCTGAACTGTGAACTGTGCCTGATGAAGGGGTCCTGCATGGCTCCGAAACTGTTAGGAACCATCCGTGGCCATTTGGAGTACCATGCGCGGGCGCGCGTAGCGTGTGCGCGCGTCTGTGCGCGTTTGCACACGCCCGTGCGCGTGAGCACGCGTATGAGCCGGCATTGGCGCCAAAACGACCATTTAAGTAGACAGCACCCTGCACCCAGTGCTGTCCATTCTACAGCGTTCCTGTATCCTGTGAACCAGCATTTACTCTGAAAAGACTTCCTGAATCTGTGCCCCCGGCTTTCCTTGGACTTTGTTTGCTTTCAGCCTGCCCTGACCCCCGGCCTGTCTACGACTACTCTTTGCCTGCTCCTCTGTACCTCTGCTGCCTGCACGTTGCTGACCCTGCCTGCACCTGACCATCCGCCTGCCTGATCCTTTTGTACCGCACTGCCAGCCTGTTACCGACCCGGCCTGCATCACCATTCTTCTGTCTGCATGAGTTCCAGTGGACCCTCAGCTACCACCCGTGACCAAGTCCAGCCCTCGTGCCCCCCGTCCCGTGCTCCAGAACTCCCTGTCTTCACTACCAGGGGTTCTCGAAGCAGGGCCGTAAGAGAGGTTGTCCCTGCACAAGTCAGACTCGACCACCAGGTACGTGGCAG
The DNA here is from genome assembly GCA_018402905.1 of Glandirana rugosa. NCBI lineage: Eukaryota > Metazoa > Chordata > Amphibia > Anura > Ranidae > Glandirana > Glandirana rugosa. The sequence continues at coordinate 52,955 of BLSH010186268.1, forward strand.
AAACATTGCAAGCTGCTCTAACTATGTGATTGTTGATTAAAGCTTAGGACTGACTCCGGCGATCCTTGGTGTGTTGGTGACATTCTATTGCACTGTGAGAACCATTCACAATGGTTGGCCGATCTTTCCTGCCCCCTCACATTCAGAACATTGGGAGGTATCCTCCTGAAAAATAAGGGATATGCAAAGTCTTAACAAAGCAATTTCCTCCTTGTTATGGTGCAGGACCATGTATTGCCCTGCCCAGGTTACATCTTCTGAAGAAAACAGAAGGGGCTAGTTTGCCAGATATCTGGATGTACAACTTAGCTTGCCTTCTTAGATATGGTTTAGGCTGGCTCTCTCAATCCTCTGTCTATGCTAATTATGCTCTAGAAACCAATTTAGCCCATCCTTACCAACTTTCAGGGGTGCTGCATAGTAAATTCCAATCTCTCCCAAAGAATCTACAGCAGGGGTAGGCAACCAATAGCCCTCCAGATGTTGTGGAACTACATTTCCCATGAGGCATTGCAAGGCTGGCAGTTGCAATTGCTCCCAGAGGCATGATGGGACTTGTAGTTCTGCAACAGCTGGAGGGCCCCAGGTTGCCTACCCCTGATCTACAGCAACACATCTTGATTCTGGACACTGTCATTTCATGGAGAGCGAAGGGAAGAAACCCAATCTCTCGCCTTACATTTCACGACATCTAGTTTTACCTGGAAATCCTATGTTCCCTCAAGCAGCAGACCACAAAGCCTATGACATATGGTGCACTGCAGGGCTGGTTAAAGTGGCTTCGTTATTCCATTTAGACCCTATGAAACCAAAACCCTTCGTGGAACTTTCGCGATGAAACCATTTCATCTTCCCCAGACGCATCTCATATACTATCACCAGGTGATTTCCAACATTTGTTCCTGCTGTAGAGAAGCTTCTAAGAGATTCCGATCCTCCACATTAGATTATTTAATTAGTCAACGGACGTACTCCATATTGGATACCTACAAATCGTTACAATCTGCTGTAAATACTAATACACCCGAAGCTCTAAAGATTTTCCTGAGGAAGACTTGGGGAACAAGGTCTTGGAAGTGTACCTGAAAGTTTATAAATGAATTAAAAATGATTCGCTGGGGCAGGTGGGCAAGCGTTAAAGACTGGAAACCGCTTAAGGCCTGAACAAACTTTTTAAGCCTGAGCTGGATTTCTGGAATTGGTTGCTGAACAATACTGAGCAGAACACCTGTATTTCACTAATATTGTCCCAAGCTTGAAAAGCCCAAAAAATAAAAACCTGCTCCATGCGAGGCGGGAGGTGTGTGCAATTCCAAAAAACAAAGCCTATTAAAATGTGTCAGAGGGGTTTTTCCTGCTAACGGCACTTCAAAGTCTGAATTTTAAAGTGAGTTTTATAGTGGAAAATATACATTTGTGCTATGCGCTGCGCTACAAAGGAGGGTGAAACATGTGGTCACCTTAAGTTGCCAGTCGGTGTTAATGAAAGTGCAGAACATGTGTTCAACCGAAGCTCGGCTCTACCTTCCTCCGTCTGGCTTCAGGAGACAATGCGATTCCCGTCTTCTGTGATCTATCCCGTCTGCCAGAAACACAGACGCGGTAAGAAACTGGAATATGAAATGTGCAAATTTAGAATCGGAAGACTTTAATAAATCAATATTAAGCCTTTAATAAGTAACACATCAATAGCTATATATGGAGTAGATTTCTATAAAATAGAAACATTATTGCAACTAGGGGCGTATTTGAAGCTGAGGTTTAATCTTCTTATATTTTGCCTTCCTGGCCCACCATCAGCATGCTGATGAAATGATTACATTAAATCTTTCCCTTTTTACTACATACCCTATTTAAGATTTAAGACCCAGTAATATCATTACTGGTTCTCTGGGCTTCTCTACATAGCATCCTCCTAGTATAGAGTAGGCTGCTAGAAAAATGTGGCTCCTCTGAAATCAGTGGAGCAGGGATTGATTACTTAGGGCTGCTCAGTGATTCACAGGCTGCTGTTTTGTTACTTCCCCTTGTCTTCTAGAGCAGTGGTCTCCTAACTGCAGCCTGGGGGCCAGATGTGGGCCCTTTGCTTACCTTTATCTGACCTTGGGGCACTTTTCCTGATATAAGAAACTATTTCTCCCACTGACATGAACAATGTGGTATAATTCATGCTATTGACATCAACAATGGGGCACAATTTCTTCCAATGACAATTGATGGGGCATTATTCCTTCTACTGACACCAATGATGGGGCATTATTCCTTCTACTGACACCAATGATGGGGCACTATTCCTTCAATTGGCACCAACAATGGGGCATTATTGCTTTAACTGGCTCCAACAATGGGGCACCATTCTTTCCACTGACACCAACAATTGGATATTATTCCTCCCACTGAGACCAATGATGGGACACTATTCTTCCCTCTGACAACAACGATGGTACACTATTCCTCCTCCTAATACAAACAATGGGACATTATTCCTCCCTGCCTTACCAACAATGGGGCACTATTCATCCCCCTAATACCTAAGATGCATGGTTTACTCCCACTGACGCTAGGACAATCTCTACTCCCAGTGGTCACAGCCCAGCCCCCCTAATGTCTGAAGGACAGTAAACTGCCTCTTTGTTCTGAAAGTTTGGAGGCCCCTGTTCTAGAGGCTTGTAGAGAGCAGAACAGGCAGGCTGAATGTTTCTGGAACTCCAGCCAATTCCTGAAGAGGTGTGCCCAGAAGGTGGAGGTAGAGACCATAAATAGTCTGAGATCTGAGCAGCAGTGTGCAGTGTTTCTGGGTCCAGTTCTGCAGGAAGGGACTCCTGTGTTGGGGCTCTGCCTCCTGGTGCAGGATCCTAGAGGAAACCTCAAGAAAGACACCAAGATCTCAGCTACGCTTAGTTGGGGGTGGGGGGGTATTCACAGATCTGTGTAGAGGGATCTGGAGGAAGGCCATTGGAGAGAGCCATTAGGAAGTTGGTGGGACAGAGTCCAGCTGTCCTATGGTGGTGTGAGTGTACATCTCCACCACTGGAATGAACTTGGTATATATTGACAGGGGGCAGCTGGTGATCCTGTGAGTAGATGATCCCAATGCTGAAGGAAAGTGACTGTGTGTAGCTTATAACTCTGGAAGGAGTACAGGCCAACAGCAGCATTAGGAATCCCATGGGACATTTAGTCTGTGAAGTACAGCCAAAAACTGAAGAGTCCTCAAATTGTCCAGTTTTTAATTTTTTGGGGTATCCCATGCTCCCTAACCAAGTTCATTGTTTCAAACAAAAACCTTAAAAAGAACCCCTAGACTGTTTTCTGAGCCAGTGAAAGAATGAAGGAAATGTCTGGCTGTGTGTGCACTGAGCAGGGCAATAGGACCAAATTCACCAGCAACTACTTAGGGGGTGTGATACAGCTATGCAATGCAGGCAGATCATGGCTGGTGGTAGGGGCCAGCAGAGTGCATAACATAGCTTCCTGGAAACAACATAGCACCCTGCCTCAGTACTCTCACAAACCCTCAGCCCTGATGTAAGCAGGGGGCTGCCTCTCTGGAGTTATGCAAATATCAAAATGTCTTGATTAGAGTTGAGCGAACTTCTAGAAGTCCGGGTTCTGCTGGTTCGGCCGAACTTCGGGACAAAGTCCGGGTTTGGGTCCGGACAGAACCCGAACTTTGTCCCGGACCCCATTGAAATCAATGGAGACCCGGACTTTTAGGTACAAAAAATGTTGTAAAATAGTCCTGGAAGGTCCTAGAGGTCTGCAAAAGGAAGGAAATGTGGGTAAGGGTGGGACAAGTGACCTACAAAGAAATGGGGACAGGGAAATAACTTTAAATATTAAAAAAAAAATAAAAACATAAAAAATGCAAAAATGGAGATCATCTTCAAAATGGGTCTGAAAAGTATTAATTAACATTAGAGGCCATAGAACTGTTCTAAAATCATCTTCAAACTGTGTCAAAAAAGTATAAATAAGCCGGGAGTACCCATA
>BLSH010186268.1:100788-111443 GCA_018402905.1 Glandirana rugosa
AAAAAATTGACCATTACCGCCGCTAGACGCTAAAAATAGCCCTGACACCGATAACCCCGCCTGTACAACCTGTAAAAACTGTGAAAAAACCCTGTTTACTGTAAATATGTCGTTAGTCTTTAAATTTATAGGTGACTAATTACACATTTACAGTAACCGTCACTTCCCCAATTGGACGTCCCCCACTGGATCCCCAATTGACACAAGGGATCCACACAAGATTGACACTCCCCCGACCCGACGGTCCCCGTGGTCTCTAGATTGACTATGGCTCATGTCCCTAGTCATCTAGAGAGTGTACGACGGACTGACAGTGCGTGGACTACCTCCTCAGACAGAACTCTGTGCTCTGGAACCCTCTGTCTGCTCTATCAGGGGTTCCCGAACCAGGGTCGTAAGAGTGGTTGCTTCCTGCACAAGACAGACTCCTCCATCAGGTGCGTGACAGTCAGGCAGCATGTGAGAGATCTACTGATCCCTGTACTCGGTATCAGTTAGATCTCTGGTGCCCCTGGCAGCCCAGCCCCCTCACAGTTAGAACACACCTAGGGAACACAGTTAACCCCTAGGTCACCCCCTGCAGGTTAACCCCTTCACTGCCAATGACATTTACACATTAATCAGTGGATATTTAAATTTCTGATTGCTGTATAAATGTCATTTGTCCCAAAAAAGTGTCAAAAATGTCCAACATGTCCGCCCCAATAGCCACAGTCCCGATAAAAATCGCAGATCGCCGCCATTACCAGTTAAAAAAAAATGTAAAAACACCATAAATTAATTCTCATGGTTTGTAAATGCGGCAACTTTTGCGCAAACAAATCAATAAAGCCGATTGCAAATTTTTTTACCAAAAATATGAAGAAGACTATAAATCAGCCAAAACCGATGAATGCATGTTTTTTTATATATTTTTTTTGGATATGTATAAGAAATGACGAAGAGGTGATCAAATACCACCAAAAGAAAGCTCTATTTCTGGGGGAAAAAAGGACGCAAATTTTGTTTATGTACAACGTTGCACGATCGCGCAATTGTCAGTTAAAGTGACGCAGTGCCGAATCACAAAAAGTGCTCTGGTCCTAAGGTAGGTGAAGTGGTTAAACTCTTCAGTATCTTCCCAGCCATAGAAGTTAAACTAACAGGTCTATAGTTACTTGGTAAAGACTTTGATCCCTTTTTAAATATGGGCACCACATTGGCCCTACGCCAATCCAGTGGTACTATTCCAGTCATTAGCGAGTCCCTAAAAATTAGATACAATGGCTTTGAAATGACAGAGCTCAATTCTTTTAGGATCTGTGGGTGGATGCCATCTGGTAGTAACAAGAAATATACAGTTAAATTAAAAAATATATTTTTTTTTACTATTTTGGGCCAGTTTTCATTTCATATTAAAAAAAAAAAATCTGGTGTTTTTTTTTTTACTTTATAGCATATCATTTATCTTTTTTAAGTTTCAGAGGGAATGTTCCCTTTAAGCAGCTGGTAGCAGTAGTAGTGTATTACTAGTACTAATGTTAGTGTAGTTGCAGCAATTCCGCCTAATGCATACAGCATGTTCGCCGCGGATACTGAATCCTTACACAGTTGCTGACAAGTATCTGTTTAATCTTCGTCAGCCTGCACGGAGTATCTAGACTTTGAACTCGCCTGAAATCTAAAACTGAATAAACAGACTTTTGCTAAGGACAAAAGAAGTTAAAACATTTTTATTTACCAATTAAACAGAGTCCGTACCCAACCACGGCGCAGATTTTTCTCATCAGCCTCATAAAGCGAATAAAGGGACCCCCGATTCCCACACAAGGGAGATGTATGTTAAGCAGGACTCCGGATATCTAAGAGAGATGGAACACGGATTGTGTTGCTGTCACATTCAGGAGACCGGCCCGAGCAGATCATTCTTGATCATATCCAGGTCCCAGCATATCTACATAATGCAATTGTGATATCATAATATATAATGGCTTATAGATGAGATGGAAATGATAAACAGATGGGTTAGCTGTCAAGAAGATCTAACGAGTCTTTGGAAACGTTCCCAAGGATTGTTTTAATATCTCATTCTATGCATTAATTTATAGGTGTGCTGCCTTCAATCCCGCTCTTGTGTCAGGGTCGGCCCAAGATAACCTATGTGGTGCAAACTATGGGATAGAGGCAGTGCATAGGGACTTCTATGTGTCTGTCTCCCATGGCCTGTGCAGATCGCATGCAGATGGAAAAGTCTTTATTATACAGTATGTATGTTCTGTACTAAGTGATGGATAGACACCAAGGTTTTTCTTATTGGATCCAAATCAACAATGTTAATATGGGTAGCTTAAAGCAGACCTCCGGCAGCTAAAAATGCATTAATTTGAACTGTTTTTCGAACCAAGTGCTGCTCAGCCACTCTTTCAGAGTCACCCACCTCTGCCACAACACCATAAAATACCATAGGTTCCTGTGACACCAACTTCTTGCTACTTTGACTATTAATCAGAATTAATACACCACCAGGGTCCCCCTTGTTGCCTCATCTTCCTGTAGGCTGCACAAACGCCTCCTTCATCAGCCCCTAGTTCCTGAAAACATTTGATTTTTTGTTCAATACAGACTTATTAGATCCCAGTGTATAATCTCCACTTGCTACTTTGCACATGCTTCTTGGAAGGGCCTTCTGGCTAGCTTGTAGGCAGGTAGTAGAGTAGGTTCCCCTTTAAGATGCATTCTCCCCCTGGCAGATGGCTGGGAGACTAGGCAGGACCTAGGGGGGAGGTGGGTTATATTGCTAAGTAAGGGAGAGCAGCAACACCCATCTGCTGTGGTTCTGCTCTCCCCCTCTAGGGGGAGGGCAGGGTACCCTGGGGTTCCCCATTCTAGTACCAGTAGAAAGAGAAGAGAGATCATGGAGCTGGTAGTCCTTCCATATTCCCTCATCCCGGGTCAGGAAAATAATAGGCCTATGTAACTGCAGAGGCAAGAGCAGCCACCAACAGGGCCTGGGACTAAGAGTCCATTACATGACTGAACTGTGTTGTTCTATTGGAGCCATGATTGATTGAGGCTTTCAGTAAATAATATTAACTACATACAGACTTGTGGTGCCTTTATTTGGTAAGAATGCTGTTCCGAAGAATGTGAGCGTGAGTTATACTGGTGTCCCCTGGCTGCTGGGCCTATTGAGGGTACCCAGTATCTGGAACCCCTCGGAATGAGGGGGGTGAAGCACACAGTCAGGAGGGTAGATTGGGGGTCGGTTTCCGCCTGGCACCCACACATCTGGGAGAGTCCTAGGGCAAAGTCCTGTATTGCCCAGGAGGTCAGTGTTACATTGAGGGTCACCTTGGTTGCACGCTTAGGCCATGCAAGAGACAGCTAACCACCCACCAACAAGCTCAGAGAAATGTTTTATACAGTATAAGCCAGAAGGCCCCCATGTGTAATGCACATGGCATTTTTTATTTATGTCACTTATTTTTTAGGGACTCTTGCACACCTGTGTTTTTTTGCACAGAGACTGAGGGTGCAGGTTTCTTGAGTCCTGCCCTGATGTCAGGGAGTGGATCTGTGGCCCTCAAGTCTTTTTCCCTCTTTCCAACCAGGGGTCTCTCTTTGGGAGAAATCTCACCAAGTACCTGGAGGACCAGCTTCGGGAGGTCCCTAAGGAGCGGGGTCCACCTGACTTTGGCCTAGGTAGACCATAGATTGCCTTGCCCCTGTCACAAACCTTGTGCCCCGGGATTGAAACCCTTCCTGCACTTTTTTTGTGTTCTGTGATTTCACGGTTCGCTTTTTTGTTCACTGGAAATCAACTAAGCACCACAGAAGTCTATAAAAAAAAAAAAGAGCTAACCCTCCCACTCTTATGGTTTTTCCACCACATTCAACCACCATTACAACTGTTGGTGGTAGGTTACCATTCTCTATTCATGTGCTTTTGTAATAGAAAGGTGGTGGTAAATTGAAGGAGTCATTTAAAAAGTGTGTATGGCCAGTGTTTGTTTTATATCTGCTCTGTAATGGATTGTGGGAAAATATATAATACTCTATGGAATCTATTTAGAAATGTTTTCACCCAAGATTCACGCAACGTTTACCCAGGAGTCACATGTTTTTCCATTTTAAATTCAATTTAAATGTGTGAACTTTGGGTGAAAATATTTATAAGTAGACCTCTTTATCACCAGGTTCGTAGGCACCTCATAAAATGAAGGCAATATCAGTATCAACTGCTCGTCCCCAATTAACATGAATTACAAGGAAGAGATGCCCCCTTGGGACTTTAACACAGCTCGAAATATAACACACATTTATTAATAAATAGTAAAAAATATATATACTTTATTGTACAAAAAAATCTTAAAATCATCATGTGCATACTAAAACCTTATATGGTAGCTCTGACAAAGCCATGAACATAATCCCCATATTGGAATAATTTAATCCATACAAGAACATATAATAACAATCATAAATACTAACTGTAATACTGAGATGAAGAAAGAAGCAAAGATATATTGTCCTCCTTCCTTGTTGGATGATGGTTGTGCATGAATCCGTTATCAAAGAAGTCTGCCCAAATTAGCTTAATCTGTAGTAAGGATCTAAAAGCAATATATTGAGGGTTCGGTAACCATAAAGGGCATGAGTAATCCGGTCAACACAACCTTAACCCCATATATCTATATAGAAAAAATACTTACATGCCACTATTTCAATGGTATGATGGGGAGAGTTAACAATGAAGTCATGGGTATCCTCTGAGATGTATGGAGGTTCCCTTAAAATCCACCTGACAATATCAAAGCATGTATATAAATTAAAAAGGTTTGTTCACTAATCACTATCAAAGAAGGGACAAGACTCTCTCTGTCTAATTTGCCAATCCATAATGCTCACCACAGTGAAGTCTTCAAACAACGTCCACCACAGATTGGCAGGAAAGCAATGACCCAAGCCAGAGGTCCTCTAGCATTTATGCTCCCTGTATGTCAACTAAGCAATTGACCAAATTAATTGGAGTCCACCCATCAGTGATGTTGCCATTCGTAGGCACCTGATCATCACACCTATGTGGCTAAAAGTATGTGGGCACTCCCCAAATTATGAGGTTCAGGTGTTTCCAGTGAAAGGTTCTGTTAATGCTATAGCATACATAGACATTTTAGGACATTGTAGTTTTCACCTTGTGGTAACAGTTTGGTGAAAGCCCCTTTCTGTTCCCGTATGACTGTGCCCATGTGTACAAAGCCTGCTCCATAAAGACATGGTTTGATGGGTTTGGCTTGGAGGAACTTGAGTGGTCTGCAGAGAGCCCTGACCTCAACCGTACTGAACATCTTTGGAATGAATTTGAATGAATGGTAGGAAATAGGTCATCTCATCCAACATCAGTATCTGACCTCACAAAAATGTTCTTTTGACTAAATGGGCACAAATTCCCACAGAAACATAAACATATGAACCTTTCTCATTCAGGGTTCCCTGAAACCATTGGGTTCCTAAAGAGACTACTTGGGGTTCCTTGAGTAATGGGCAACTTCTGCCTCTCCGGTGAACAATTAGCCATCTGTAAAGGGGGATTCTTCCCAATGATGTACTGTGAGCTATAGATATAGTCATTATTAGCAGGAGTTCTCAAAACCCATAAAGTTATTTCAAGGGCTTCTCTGTGGGCTGCTGTAAAATATTTAATATAAATATACAGTATATAAATAATAATATATATACATATACATTATATGGCGTTGTGACTGGAAAAAGGTTTGCACTATCTTTGTTTTGTGGGTGACTGGGAGAAGCCCTTCACCTCTTAGTTAGGAAACGGAAGCTGTTTAGTTAATGCCTGGATGGCAAGGTTTTATTTTCTGTTTTGTTTATTTGATTTATCTGCAACCTTTTAAAATAAACCTGGCTACGACTCAGATATTAAGAAAACCTGCCGTTTGAACGACCTTTTTTGCAGGGAAGGTGATCCCCATTGAGCTAATCCCTCACACATGGTAGAGGATGTGGGCATCTTCCTGAACAAGTGGAAAGATGGAGGATGTATTAAAAGCCCTCTTGCAGGCCACTGCAACCCGCCAGGAAACCAATCGCCAGCAGCAAGAAATGAACCACCAAGTCGCAGAGGTCACTGCAGCGCAGCAGGAGGCAAATCGCCAGTTTGCGGAGGCCCTGCTGAAGTTAAAGATGGGGTCCGCAAGTCCTTTGCCGTTGGAACAGAAAATGGTGCGTGCCAGCTATTTCCTGCAGAAGATGACACCTGCAGATGATGTGGAAATGTACCTCACAACTTTTGAAGGTGTCGCTGTTGGAGAAGGATGGCAAAAAGAGAAATGGGCAGGACTGCTAGCGCTTTTTCTGACAGGAGAACCCCAAAAGGCCTATTATGACCTGGAACCAGATGCTGCCCTGGATTATGAGACACTGAAAGCCGAGATGCTTGCACGCATGGGCATCACCATTGCGTTCTGGGCTCAATGGGTGCATCGGTGCTCATACAGTACCGACAAGCCACCCCACTCCCGAATGTTTGACTTAATACACCTCACCAAGAAGTGGCTGCAGCCAGAGACTTTGCCAGACCCTAAGATTGTGGAGCGTGTGGTCATTGACCATTATTTATGGGCGCTCCCTGCCACTTTAAGGAAATGGGACAGCCATAGGGACCCTAAGACTGCAAACCAGCTGGTGGACCTGGTGGAGAGATATACTGCTGCTGAGGACTTCACCCATCTGTCCACCTCTCCAATGTCTCTAGGGGTTAAAAATTTCCCGGAGGATCCGGTAAGACTGTTCCAGGTTTCAAGGGCGTGGGGGAAAATTACAAGACCATTGTTACAACTAATGAGACTATAGGCTCCAGACCTGGAGACTGGCCAAATAGGTCAGGAAGGTCTCTGATGCCATTTAGAGGACCGGGTACAGAAAATATAAAATGTTATCACTGCCATGCGCTTGGTCATATTGCTGTTAACTGTTCCCTAAATGATGAACCAATGCAATGTGATAATGCTTATTTGGAAAAACGTATGTCTCTTTTTGCACAGGTGGCATGTACTGGAACTTGTCAGGAACGCATGGAAAAGCAAATGTGTGTGATTTCAATTGATGTAAAGCCAGTCATGGTTCTGCTAGATTCTGGTAGTGTGGTAACATTAGTCAAAGGGGATTGTGTAAATCCTACAAAGTTACACCCTAGCACTATTGCGGTTATTTGCATACATGGTGACACACATGACTACCAGACTGCTGTGGTTGAGATTGATACCTCTTGGGGCATAGTGACACATTCAGTGGGGGTGGTACCCTCACTGCTGCATGAAGCCCTAGTGGGGATCAATTTCCCCCACTTTTGGAGCTTATGGGAAAACAAAAGGAGTTGAGAGGACAGAGCTCTCCCTGCTGAGGAAACACTGGAACTCACACCTGATCCTTTTGATGACCAAATTGAAAGGAAAACTGTTGGCGTGTCTGAGGATGGGGAAGATCCTTTTCCTTTTTCTGTAATGCCTGGGGAGCAGGAGGAGCTGGAATCCAGCCCCCAGCTGGAGTTTAATGAACAAGAAATTATGTCTGACTCCAATAGTGAGAGTGGACAGAATGTGGTGACTGATGTAGAGGTCAGAAAAGATGATTTTTGTACGGAACAACTAAAGGACGTCACACTCAATAGAGCCAGAGAAAACATTAAAATGGTAGATGGAGAGCCTGTTGAACCTATTATAGGGGTGTATTTTTCCTACATGGCTCTTAAAAATAACTTGCTGTATCAGGTAATAAAGCAACGGGGGCAGGAGGTAGAGCAGCTAGTGGTTGCCAAACCCTATAGCTGGATGGTATTAGATTTAGCCCATGGTCATATAATGGAGGGACATATGGGTATAGAAAAGACCAAGGAGATGTCAAGGAGTCATGCCCAGAGTGTCAGTATTTTGGGCCATCGTTCCATTTTCTCAGTCCGCTGGAACCATTACCAATCATTAAAGTGCCTTTTGAAAGAATTGGCATGGATCTGGTGGGACCAGTAGTAAAGTGTGCCTGGGGCCATCAGCACATACTGGTAATACTGGACTATGCCACGCGATATCCTGAAGCCATTCCCTTGTGTGATAGCTAAATTGCCAAAGAGCTTGTCTAGGTATTTAGTCGTGTGGGTATTGGCGGATCAAGGCACCCCATTTATGTCCCGAGTCCTAAAGAATTGTGTAAGTTGTTCAAAATCTCCCATCTCCTTACCTCTGTCTTCCAACCGCAAACTGATGGTCTTGTGGAGAGATTTAACGAAATGCTTACAAGCATGTTAAAAAAGGTGATGGACAAAGATGGAAGAAATTGGGATTTTTGCTGCCATACCTCATGTTTGCCATTTGGGAGGTACCTCAGGCATCTACAGGTTACTCCCCTTTTGAACTACTGTATGGGAGACATGCCACGGGATTGCCAGATGTTGCAAAAGAAATGTGGGAGGGAGAAGCGTCATATCTCACTGATGCAAGATAGAATCGCTACTGTCATGCTGCTTGTAAGGGAACATATGGAGCAAGCCCAGGAGGCCTTTACTTTACTGGCAATGCCAACCCCCCAAAAGGACATGGCCCCCTTGACACCTAAAGTACCCATAACTGAAACCTTGTCAGTGGCCCAACAGAAGGACGTGAGTCAAATTTGTGAGTAAGAATAGAGAGACTTTTTCTCTCACCTGCCCGGACTGACAACAGTTATACAGCATAACATAATTATGGAACCAGGTGTCCGCGTCAATGTAAAGCCCTATAGAATACCCGAGGCTAGGCGGGAAGCAGTTGCAAATGAAATAAAGAACATGTTAAAGCTGGATCAAGTCCCATAAAGTTTTGTAATGATTTCAGGAAGTTGAACAACGTGTCTAAATTCGATGTGTACCCAATGCCTTCGGTCGACGAGCTTGTTGACAGATTGGGAGGTGCCCGGTACATAACTTCTTTAGATCTGACTAAAGATGATTGGCAGATGCCCCTAAAAGAGTCTGCCAAAGAGAAAACTGTGTTTTCTACCTCCGAGGGGTCCTTCCAGTATAAGCTGATGCCTTTTGGCTTGCACGGTGCTCCTGCCTCATTCCAGAAAATGATGAATAAGACCTTAGGACCACATCGCCAATACGCAGCTGCCTATTTGGACGATGTAGTCATCCACAGCCCAGATTGGGAATCCCATTTGCCCTGGGTGCAAGCAGTAGTGGATTCTATTAGGAAAAAGGACTCACTGCCAACCCCAAAAGTGTGCCATAGGCTTGGAGGAGGCCAAATACCTTGGCTACATTATTGGTCGGGGGCTGATCAAGCCTCAGATCAATAAGATTGAAGCAGTACAAAAGTGGCCCCAACCTATAAATAAAAAATACGTTTGTGCATTTCTGGGGATCACCGGGTACTACAGGCGTTTTATACCCAATTTTGCCACCATTGCAGCCCCACTAATGGATCTGATGAAGGTTACAGGGTCGGTCATGATCAAGTGGAATCTTAAGGCAGAGAAGGCATTTCAAATGTTGAAACAAGCTCTTTGTGCACAAACTTTGCTCGTGACCTTAGATTTCACAAAGGAGTTTGTGGTGCAGATAGACACCTCTAATGTGGGACTGGGTGCTGTACTGTCCCAAGTCAGAGAAAGGGAGGAGCACCCAGTGGTTTACATTAACAGAAAGCTCAACAAACATGAGAAAAACTATGCCATTGTTGATAAGGAATGTTTAGCTATCAAGTGGATCTTAGATGCTCTAAAATGCTACCTGTTGGGGAGACCATTCAAAATAGTCACTGATCACGTCCCTCTTAAATGGATGTGTGATAACAAGGAGAAAAACAGTCGGATGACAAGGTGATTCCTTGCTCTTCAAGTATTTATATTCACAGCGGAACATAGAGCTGGGAAAGTCCAAAATAATGCAGAATCCCTTTCCCGTATCAATTGTCTGGTTGGGACAGTTGCTCAGCCGCAGGGGCTTGGGCAGAGGGGGGTGGGGATATGTGGCGTTATGAAAGGCGAGGTGATCAATGGATGTTATGTTTCACCTCGCATGCTTTCACGTGCAGGAAACTAAGGTGGAATCCGGTTTTACCAGTCACCTTGGCAGGGTGGGTTACGGATCGGATTTTACGGTCCACTTGTGTCCATCAACAGGTGGTATAAAGGAAGCTGACCTGGATCAGATAATGGCTCTGACCTGGGACTCAGGAGCCATCAAGCCTGAGAAAGCTGATGAAATTAACTTTGCTTTGTGACTGAAAAAAAGTTTGCATTATCTTTGTTTTGTGGCTGACTGGGAGAAGCCCTTCACCTCTGAGTTAGGAAACTGTAACAATTTAGTTAATGCCTGGATGGCAAGGATTCATTTTCTGTTTTGTTTATTTGATTTAACCTTTTAAACTAAACCTGGCTACAAGCCAGATTTTAAGAACACCTGCTGTTTGAACTACCTTTTTCCCAGGGAAGGTGATCCCCACTGAGCTAATCCACCACAATATATATATATATATTTAGTATAAATAATATAAAAATGATTACCAGAAAAACTGGGGTGTATATTAATGCCATCATTTTAGAATGGGATCCCTGTGAGGTATTACATATAAATTTTAAGATACACATTAGCACCATGTATTTCTATGATGCTGATGGCCAAA
>BLSH010186268.1:111453-125087 GCA_018402905.1 Glandirana rugosa
TAGAAGGACACCCCCCCCCCCCCCCCCCACATCAGAGTCCTCAGCCCCACCCTTTTCAAATTAGAGTTTTAGGACTCTCCTTTTTCACAAATCCATGCATCCCAATAGTATGTAAAATAATTGTAGGCAGGAGGCAACGCAGGATAAAAGAAGACAGATGTCCCCTTCTGAATGCTGGGATTGTCCTGAATACCACTTACCCTGCATTAGCACCATGTATTTCTATGACGCTGATGGCCAAACAACCAGCACCATGGAAAAGCCTGCCGCCATGCAAAAATACCAGACACGGTGCAGCAGCACTGATAAGCCAAGAAGACACACCAGATTGCCTCAGAACCCTGGTTGAGGAATGTTGAGGTAAGCAGCTCTCTTACAGGAAGATACCTTTAAGGGCATAATTTGTAAAGAGTGCAATCAAACCTACTTAGCATTATACTTAGATCTCCAGGGAATTTAACCTACTTGAACCCAGTACCCTTTATCCTTGGTAATATTTTGAAGCCATGGTGATGGGGCCCTTAACATTCTGAAACATGTTGGTCTTTCTTGTTAGATTGTTACAATGAAATACAATTCTTCTACTTCCAATAATGCTGTGGTGCTCATTTCCCATTATACCCCTTAGACCAGTGATTGTCAACCCTGTCCTCAAGTACCCCCAACAGGCCATGTTTGCAGGTTTTCCTTCATCTTGCACAGGTGCTTTAAATCAGAGTCAATGGCTTATTTTGGATAGCTACTTTAAGAGAAATTCCCAAAACATGGCCTGTTGGGGGTACTTGAGGACAGGGTTGAGAACCACTCATAAAGTTTACACACTTGTATTTGAAGCTGATCCTATTTACATCCAAATCCAAAAATGTCCACCGGAATCTGACAAATTTAAAAATAGAGCAAAAAAAAAAAAAAGAGAATAAGATAATATTATTGCATCACCCAGTTTTCTTTTTCTAAAACATTTATTGCACTTAATTATTTTCCAAGGGCTGCAAGCTCAAGGTTATTAAATTTCCAAAGCCTTCGAATCGGTGTCCAAATATGTCAGTAGCACTTTCATGGTTTGCTAAAACAAATTTAAAATAACAAACCGAGAACTTAAGCGGCCCCGGACAGACACTGCCAAGATGAGGGGAACAATGAAATGGACTTTTAACGAGACAGATCGATTTGCCCTTGTTTTTTGCTCCTCAAGCTGTGAAGCCTGCTGAAGGCAATAGACCTCGTATTAAAGGTTTGTTTAGGTCAACTCCTTGGATGTTCAAGTTACAGCAACACTTTGGATGATAAATCCTTTAATCCATCCTCTTCTTAACATTTCTTTTATTTTTTATAGATGGAAGGTCACTGGCCCATTGGTTGGAATAATATTTTGTAAAATGTTAAAGATTTGTGGTAGCAAAGAAAAATTATTGCCACTTTTTACACAATTTATGTCTTGGAAAAGTGTTCAGAATTCACATACTTAGAGATGGTCATAACTAAAGGGAAATAATTCACCGTGACAACCTGTAGGCTGCTGTTGCTTTTCTTCTTTTACCATTTTATTTACATTTTATTATTTATAATATATGTGATTATTATATTATTATTATTTTTATTGCTATATTACTAATTATATTATTTAGGTGAATTCACATTATAGCAATTTGTTGACTTAGTGGTGACTTAATAGAGTTGTTGTCCAGACATTGGCTTAGTAAAGGAGTAGAAGCTTTTCACTTTGTAAAGTTCAGTTTAGTAAAAGGTGAAGCTGTGTATAGGTCAATCATCCAATCACGTGCAAGAGAAAATACTGTTTTGTAAGGCCCTTTTCACACTAGTGGACTAATCGGGTTTGCCTATCAGTTTTTCAGGCAGACTCCATCGGACCATTCAATGTTCTCTATGGGGCGGCAGATGTCAGCAGACATGTGTCCGCTGACACCCACCGGCATCCGATCCGGCCCGCTAAAAACAGACGGATGGGGGTCAGTTACCCATCCGTCTGGCGGATCAGATTGGATGACAGTCGGATGGGAACAGACAGGCAACCTGTTTCCATCCGATCACCCCATAGAGAAGAGCATAGCAGAGCGGACACGTACCTGTCATCTGCCTGCTCAGTGGGGATCAGTGGACAGATCCCGCGCTGAGCTGGCAGATCCGCTTGGTGTTCAATTTTCAAAAAAAGAGTGGAATACAATTAAGATTAAAATGTAAAAATGAAGAAAAAAACGGTAGTATTAGCTACATACAGTATTCAATGCGGTGTTTCTTCAATGCTACAAGAGGGACTTCCGATTCCGTGAACAAAATAAAATCAGGCTGAGTTCAGCTATTCATAGGAAGCTTTGTATTGTTTGAATGAGTACAAAGCTTCTTCTGATTGGTTGATGTGTTTAGAGGAAGCCTTGTTTTCATTTATAAAAACACAAGGCTGCATGTGAATGACTGAGCAGTGCTCAGCCCATGTTGATTTTGTTCTGGGAATGAGTGGAAAGTCCCCGTACCCATACTGCTACTGGAACACAGCACTGCATACTGTGTAGAGTGGATGCTACATACAGTTTACAGTATGCAGCTGCTGTATGCATGCTGCATGTATTGGCTCATTCACACTAGCAGTTCGGGGGGGGGGGGGCAGTAAGACCCCTTGGTTGAGCTCTGCCTTTAGCTACAGAGGCAGTGGCCTGGGGTGTGCACATGCTGCAGCCGCAATGCTTCGTTTTGTGGCCGCGGCAGGAATTTTGCTCCCTGTTGCTTTTGGCAGGTGGCATTGCCCACCAAGCACGACCCATTCAAGTGAATGGGGCCCCTCTGCAACTGCTCCGTAACTGCATGTAATCCATGCCTTCCCTCTTGCCAAAACGGCGATCTGCCTTGTTTACATAGGCAGACCCCCATTCTGCCTCTCTGCTCGATCATTGGCAGGCGCCAGTGGAAATCAAGTCTGCAGTAACCGTTGCTGGGCTCCCACTCTGTGTAATCACTCTCTACCCGGTAGAGCTGGCACACAGGTGCCGCCCTGTAGCAGTAAAACTGCTATGGGGCAGACTTGAAGTGGTAATGTAATGTACCCAATAGACAGAAGACATCAGGATCAAAATTAAGTTTGTCTCTTAAAAGCTCATCTTCTTTTAGCTGTCAGTTTGTAAAAAAATTTGGTGAAATCTACATACGTGTCAGTGGCAGACAGCGGGGGGTCATCTGATTGGCCATGAGGAGAATGAGGCAAATCAGTCACACAACTGATACAACCTGATATGTAGATTAGGGGGCTGGACGCATGGATGGGGGGCGTCTCCCCTGCGCCCCTTATGGTGTGGCTGCAACTGATACGGGCAATGTACAGAATTGATGGTCTTCTCCATCTAGCAACCAATGTGCACTCTACTTAGTTCAATGTCATCCCAATAGAGCACGAGAAACCTCCAGAAACTTGTGAGGGGGGGCCCAAGGTTTTGACTGTCTAGGGGAATGCACAAAGTTTATTTTGGCAATGCCTCGTATAGACCTCTCCATAGGTTGTCCCCTCTTCAGTCTATAATGAATGCTGCTTCCAGACTCATCCACCTTACCAACCGCTCTATGTCTGCCACCCCTCTCCTTCAATCCTTACACTTGCTTCCAATAGCCCAGCGAATTAAATTCAAAACGCTGTAAAGCACTGCACAAACTGTTGGCACTATATAAATCTGAACTACATCACCAATCTTGTCTCCAAATATCACACAAACCATCCTCTACGCTCCTCTCAAGATGTCAGGAAGGGCACGCCAATAACCAAGATGGCGGCTGGAGAAGATTCCCTGTGCTTTATGTCCCACTGAGTAGAGCTGCACAGCGCGATTGCATGCACACATGCGTGCCAATACAGAACGGGATGCCACAGCAGGTGCATAGGTACGTGCCTGCGCGCAGGCACACACGCGCACACCCCAGTGTTGCCAACCTCCCACAGCGTTTTTTACTGGCAAAACATGGAAAATTTACTGGCGGAGCACATTTTTTACTGGCAACCTGAAAAATAACTGAACTCCTATTAAAAACTAAGACAATTGATATTTAAACATAACATGGAAACACTGACAATACCCATATCAAGTAGTTTGCCCTGTTTACACTTAAAAAGTCAGCACACCATGACAAATTATCAGACCTTGATATCTATACACAGTTGTAAAAATCACTGATTTTTAGAAACTGTCAGTAAATTTACTAGCGGTTGGCAACACTGGCACACCCTGTGACAGTTCTTGGCGCCAAGTGGGCTATTTAACTGGCTGATTCCAGGATCAATGCTGTCTGGTCTACGGCATCTCCTGTGACTCCTGCTATCTGTTTGCCTGTACCTGTTCCAGTTGACCTACATGGCTTGCTTATGAGTTCTTCTAAAATCTGCTTGCACCCAACCCCGGCTTGTCTTTGACTATGCTCCTGTCTGCTCCTTCTGCTACCTCACTGCCAGCCCTTTACCAAACCTTCCCCCA
The DNA here is from genome assembly GCA_018402905.1 of Glandirana rugosa. Lineage (NCBI taxonomy): Eukaryota > Metazoa > Chordata > Amphibia > Anura > Ranidae > Glandirana > Glandirana rugosa. Next base: position 115,926 of record BLSH010186268.1, read on the forward strand.
CCTGACTCCGCTTCTGTATCAGCATCCGTTCTGGACTTGTTCACCAGCGTCTGTTTCAGGCTGCATGCACCTGCCTGTGCTCCAGTCCTTACCAACATCAGTTCTGTAGCTGCTGTACCCACGCTCCAGTCCATCGCACCCAAGCACCAGCCAACTCCAGTCCCCAGCCTGTCAGCAGTCTCTGGTCATCCTGCTGTGTCGATGTTCCTCCACGGCTCTAGCATCTGTTTGGTTCAACTCCGCTGCTAGCAACTCTGCACTCCCGTGCTTTCTGTCTGCTTTAGAGGTGTAAGAGAGGCCTTACTCTGCATATCAGACTCTACTACCAAGTACGTGACACAAGACCTCCTGCTCTCAAGCCTCCTTGTCTCCTCCTCCCATGCACGTCTCCAGGATTTCTCCAGAGCCTCTCCCATCCTCTGGAACTCTATACCTCAATCTGTCCAATTATCTCCTACTCTGGCTGCTATCCCTGAAAACTCATCTCTTCAGGAAAGCCTATCACACCTCCAACTAATCTTTCATCATTTCTACCATTCCCCACAGTTACAACCTTTTGTACCACTTGCCCACCCTATTAGATTGTAAGCTCTTATGAGCAGGGCCCTCTTAACCCTCTTGTATTTTACTGTATTGTAACTGTATTGTCTCCCTTTTATATTGTATAGTGCTGCGCTAACTGTTGAATAGACTTCAAAGGGTACCAAATTTCAAACAGGATTCCCCAAACTCCTGGGGGATTTAACCCGGGCTGATTCACTTATGCCCTCAATAATAACCTAAGAATTATACCCACAGATAACCCATGATAGTCTCTTCCAGGAGATGAATCTGTGTTTTCCTTACAGTATGAGAACATACAGAGATTTCACAAGAACTCAGCTCAAGGCAATGATCATGTTTATTTAACCGGTCAAAGGTCGGCTCTATGTACTCATGCTGACATTATACTCTCTTCCCTTGACACTTCTATGGATGACATATACAATATACAGAAGAAGGCACCACCATCTTCAGGCACTCATACAAAAGCACCAACAACATCAGATTTTTTTTTTTTTTTAAAGACATTACCATTTAAATTCCTTGTCTGTGAAGTATTTATGAGTAAATTTGTAACAAAGGATTCATAAAGCAAATAATATACCTACAGAAAAAAAAAAAAAGTCAACAGACCACTAAACGTGAACCATATGTTGGAGCCATAAGAAGTAATTATTACTAAAAGGCATAAATATTTGTGTAATTGTTCCCACACATTGATAAATATGTCACATTTTTTTATGGGAAATTTCAAATACTACTATTTTTTTTTTGAACAATACAAAAAAAAAAAAAACGACCACTTTATAAGGAGATTTATGGTCACGTAGACACACCAGGGACCTATTTGTATTGTTATCAGCAGTCTTAACTGATGTCATTTGGCAGGACTTCTGAAGCTATAAAAGTAACTCAAGGACCATAAATTAAGATGTATTTATTGATTAGGAGAAGTATTATACAGTGCAGAGGACTCTTTGCAACGAAACTCACCGGGGTATTTGAAACACCAGTCCAATGTGCCTTCTTAGTGTTCCCCGTTGGGGGCAGGATCTTGCTCAAATATTGTCCACCACCACACCACGTGAGCAAACAAACGGGAGGACAAGCCCCCCTATGTGGAAAAACTCACCAAAGGCAAGTAACACAACAGCATTAAGGTCTCAGTATTATTCTCCAAAATCCTGCATCTGATAATTTCTCATCCAATCTTATAGTGTATGGGAGACTGCAGATATAATGATGCTGGAATCGACCTTAAAGAAAGGCGCTCACATAGTGCATGATCTGATGGTTTTTTATTGAGTACTAAAATATACAAACCCGATCCCCCCTCATAGATGTACACTTACAAACAGTAAAATCAATACTGGCAAAAAGATGTAACCAGCTGATAAACAGCTCCGTCTCACCACTCGCACTGACAATGGCGGCGTTCCCGGGCTCGGAGCTATCTCAGCTGGCGCAGACTGACAGCCGTGTGGTCACGTCCTGACGCGTTTCACCATCACTTCGTCTGAGGGCGTGACCACACAGCACGGCGTCTCTGCTTTTACCACGGCGGAGGCTGGCAAATTAACCCTCTCCGCCAATTTAACAGTACATACACAAATGCATTGTAACTTGTGCGAGGGCAGGAGTGCACACACCGGGCATCGGACTAACTCCAATAGTTCCTAAAATGCTGGAAACGTTCGTGTAGCTGCCGAATCACCGCGGCTAGACACCACGGGTCCATTGTCGCCCTTAGCTCTCATACATTATTCAACCACAAGGAAGCGACCCGATCGTCTAAACGATCGTCAAAAATATATATACTACTTAATTTTGATCGCACAAAACGATCAACCAAAGAAGGCTGAACCTTCTCATGGCATTAAGGAAATGTCCTACCAGGTGTGCCTCAATCGCCCCGCATGTTAACATTATTAATGTCAAATTTTCTCACAATATGATAAAAAGATAAAATACAGACATGGTCCAAATGGAAATAAAAACAAGACTAAGAATAAAAATAAAGATAAAAATAAAAATGAAATGAAAATCGGCCCCATGACCTCATACATATATCCATACAGATGGTAGCTGGTAACCAATATACCATTTTGAAAGCTGATGGCATGCATCCACCAAACCCCTACTTATCTTTGGGTACCCCATAACATGTATGCATACCTAGCACATCCCAAACTAGGGGAAAACCAAACAAGAATAATTTTACATCTCGGTATATCAGTGAGGGAATTTAATTCTAGGAGTTACTGATGTAACAGTTCACGTCCAACTCAACGTTGAGCCCCCCAGGCTGGAGCGAACCCGGGAGGTAGATCCACTTACCCTCACATTTTGAAATCTCCCTCACCTTGTTTGCCCCTCTCCAATTTGTTGACAATTTCTCTATTCCCCAAAACTTAAGATTAGACGGGTCTCTACTATGCTTTTTCCGAAAGTGGAGCGACAAGTTATGGTCCTTATATCCTGCTTTAATATTGGTAATATGTTCGGATACTCGTTTACCTAATTTGCGTTTTGTGCGGCCAATATATAGTAAGTTACAGGGACACTGAATAGCATAGACTACGTATCTGGAGCTACAAGTCACAAAATCCTTAATGGAAAAACTTTTTCCATTAACCGTAGATGTAAAGGAGGTAAAATTCCGCAAGTGTGTGTGTGTACCTGTCTACAAGAAACACACTTGCGACAAGCGAAAAAACCTGCTCTATCCCAAAACATGGTTAGAGGCCTGGGAGGATCAATAACTTTCCTAACCACCCTGTCTGCAAATGTTGGAGCTCTCTTGTAGACAAACTTGGGTGTCTCCGGTATTTTATCTTTTAGAATCCGGTCAAAGACAAAATTGGCCAATACTTTTTGAAAATGGCTTCAGCTTCGCGATACTGCATATGAAAATTGCTAATAAAAGCCCATTCCTGCTTATTATCCCCAGCACGTTCTGGTTGCCCCAAAGTCTCCTCCCTGGGAATAGCCATAACATTCTCCATAGCCCGATTCAGATCGTTCCTCTTATACCCTTTCTCGAGGAACCGTGAGGTGACTAGCTCAGCCTGCTGGACGAAGTCACTGTCTAAAGAACAGTTCCTTCGTACCCTCATAAGCCAACCCTTAGGTATATTCTTCAGCCACACCGGATGGTGGCCACTCTGAATGGCCAGATAGCTATTCCTATCTGTGGGCTTGAAGAACACCCTAGTGGTCAGCTCATTATTGATGTATGATACCATCAAATCTAAATAGTTGACCTGCTCTCTACTCCATACCGAATCCAGCTTTATGTTTTTGTTGTTGTTGTTCAATTTATCCAAAAACTGTATCAAAGCTGTTTCGCTACCGGCCCAAATAAAGAACAAGTCATCTATATAGCGTTTGTAGAAGACCAACTCCTTGATCTCTGCCGCATAGATGGTCCTGTCCTCCCATTCACTCATAAAGAGATTAGCGAGACTGGGCGCAAATTTTGCGCCCATAGCCACGCCTCTCTTCTGAGTGAAATGGGAGCCTCCGTACCAAAAATAATTATGGGTCAAACAAAAGTCTAACACCATACCCAGAAATTTCTTTTGTTTGTACGGAAGGTCTTCTCGTTGACTAAGGGCCCAATTTAAAGCTAGTGATGCATCCTCGTGTGATATGATAGTGTACAACGAAGAGACGTCCGCAGTTACTAGAAAAACTTCCTGTTGATCAGTAATATGCACACTCCTTAGTAAGTTAATAAACTCCTTGGTGTCCTTTAAATAGGACTTCGTGAAAATGACACTGGCTTGTAAAAATCTGTCCAGATATTCCCCGGCCCTAGATGTCACCAAACCTATGCTATTGACAATAGGTGGACCTGGGGGCCGGGAAGCATGCTTATGGATTTTTGGTAACGTGTAGATATTAGGAACCCTACTGAAGATAGGATATAAATAATGTTTCTCTTTTTTATTTAGTACCCTGATAGAATACCCATATTCCACTAATATATTCAAATCAGCACGGTACTTTACTGTAGGATCCATAGGTAGCTTCTCATACGTCTCCATATCCGATAACATATCCATAAGTTGAGTGTGATAAAATTCTTTGGTGAGGATAACGACTCCTCCCCCCTTATCGGCAGGGCGTATCACTACTTCCTTCCGATTTTCCAAGGAATTTATCCCTTCCACTATATATTGAGGGTTTGGATTTTTTTGGGGGGTTATTGTCTCCAAGTCATTTAAGACTAATCGTTTGAAGGTCTCGACATAGTGATTTGAAGGCAGGGAGGGGTTAAAAAGGGACTTATTGTGTAGTCCACTGTCAACGCCCACCTGTCTCTCCACTACCCTGTCAACATTAGTGCCACCTAAACCAAGGAAATATTTCTTAAGATTAATTTTTCTAACATACTTATGTATGTCCATGTAAACGGAAAATTTGTTAACCACTTCCTTACTGGGCACTTAAACCCCCCTCCTGCCCGAACCAATTTTCAGTTTTCAGCGCTGTCGCTCTTTGAATGACAATTGCGCGGTCGTGCGACGTTGTACCCAAATAAAATTTGCGTCCTTTTTTTCCCACAAATAGAGCTTTCTTTTGGTGGTATTTTATCACCTCTGCGTCATTTCTGATCACCGCTATAAACAAAAAAAGAGCGACAATTTTGAAAAAAAACAATATTTTTTACTTTTTGCTATAATAAATATCCAAAAATAAAAAATAAAAAAACTAATTTATTCATCAGTTTTGGCCGATATTTATTCTTCTACATATTTTTGGTAAAAAAAAATCGCAATTGGCGTTTATTGATTGGGTTGCGCAAAAGTTATAGCGCCCACAAACTATGGACATTTTATTTTTTTACTGGTAATGGCGGCGATCTGCGATTTTTATCGGTACTGCGATATCGGGGCGGACATGTCGGACGTTTTTGACACTTTTTTGGGACCAATGACATTTATACAGCGATCAGAAATTTAAATGTCCACTGATTACTGTATAAATGTCATTGGCAGTGAAGGGGTTAACCATCAGGGGGCAGTGAAGGGATTAAATATGCTCCCTGGGTGTGTTCTAACTGTGGGGGGGCGGGGCTGGTCGGGACATAACAGATCTAACTGATCCCAGTGACAGGGATCAGTTGATCTGTCATGCCCCATTCACAGAACGGGGAACCGCCGTGTTTACTTCGGCGGTTCCCCGTTCCTCCTCTCTGAAAGGAGATCGCGGGTCTCTGGCGGACATCGGGTCCACCCGACCCGCGGGCACGCTCCCACAGTGTGCGGCGGCACGTGCCCGCGCCGCTCGCGCCCGCGGGAGCGCGCCCAGCACGAGCCAATTGGGAGGACGTCCTCCCGGCATTTTAGAGCCGCGCTGTAGCCGTCATTCGGCTATGGCGCGGGTGGGAGGTGGTTAATCGGCCTCCTCAAAGCACATTTTAAACCCGCATTTAATATATTGGTCTCCTTTTTAGAGAGATCAATCTGGGCTAGGTTGTAGATACCACCTACTCGCTCGCTCTTCTCCTACCGGCTCTACATCCCCTCCTTCTCTCCTGATGTTTTGATTTTCCATATATCCAATTTCTTGCCGAGCAGGGGGATACCACGTTCCCCAATCTGAATGTGGATGGTACGGGGGGTGAGGAGCTGGGTACGGGAGGTGAGGAGGTGGATCTCTCCTCACCCCTCTCCCTCTGGCTCTCCTCCCCCTGCCCATCCCTCTCCCTAAAAAAGACCCATCTCTTCTAGGGCTCTGTGAATATGTGTGATTTCTAAGGGGCTCATATCTGTTGGACACCGGAACATTATACGGACTCATAGTTGGTTTATCATTTTTTACTGTGGAAGAATATTGTGGCCTAGATGGCAAACTCCCCTGATTGGCTCTATAGTGTCCACGTGTATTAGCATCCTGCCTTGGTGCCAATTTTTTGTTATTATTAGCCTTTCTCATTGGGGTACGAGTCACCTCCTTGAGTCCTACTCCTTACCCCCCTAAGGTGGTTGGGAGTCCCTAATGTCTCCCCGGGACCCCTACTGGGTAGTGCAGAGGGTGCTAAACCCCCAATGTTATTATTTCCTCCAACAAGATTTTTTTGCACCTGCCATGCATAAACAGTCTTATTGTTGAAATCCTGCATGTCCCGATGAAATTTCTTTATCTTTTTTTTTCTGAGTATCCTTATCTGTTTTTTCTAATTTCTTTTTAATATCCGTATTAAAAGAGACCACCAAAGGCCTATCCTTAAACGCTTCCAACTTATTTTTGAGGTCAGCTATTTTCATTTCAAATTTTTTCATTTTAATTCTCTTCCTCTTTAGAACCAATTCTTGTAACTTAAAACCTACACCATTAAAAAATTGTTGAGCAAGATCCTGCCCCCAACGGGGAACACTAAGAAGGCACATTGGACTGGTGTTTCAAGTTCTATCTAGCGCTGCTTGCACTTTATTTTAATTTTAAGTGTGTATGGGCTTTCAATAATAAGGTGCTATACAATATGGACTGTTTACATTTAGGCGGCTGCTAGTTCACATTTATATGTGGTTATATGTTCATTTGTTGAGCCAGAACGGGGATGTAAACAGATCCCTGTTCTGTCAGGGGAGTAGAGAGAAATCGCCTGTTCCTAGTGAACAGGAACAGCGATCTCTCTCCTCCTCCAGTCAGTCCACTCCCCCTACAGTTAGAACACGCCTAGGGAACACATTTAACCCTTTGACCGCCCCCTAGTGTTAACCCCTTCCCTGCCAGTGTCATTTATACACTGATCAGTGCATTTTATAGCACTGATCACTGGATTGGTTGTCACTGGTTCCAAAAAAGTGTCAAAAGTGTCTGATCTGTCCGCCACAATGCCGCAGTCCTGCTAAATATCGCCGATCACTGCCATTACTGGAAAAAAAAAACATAAAAATGCCATAAATCTATTCCCTATTTTGTATTCTTTTTAACAAAAATATGTAGCAGAATACATATCGGCCTAAACTGAGGAAGAAATTTGTTTTTTTACGGATATTTATTATAGCAAAAAGTAAAAAAATAGTGTTTTTTTTTCAAACTTGTCGCTGTTTTTTTGTTTATAGCGCAAAAAATAAAAATCACAGATGTAGTCACATACCACCAAAAGAAAGCTGTATTTGTGGGGAAAAAAAGGACGTCAATTTTGTTTGGGTACAACGTCGCACGACCGTGCAATTGACGGTTAAATCGGCACAGTGCTGAATCGCAAAAAACTGGCCTGGTCATTAAGGAGGTAAATCCTTCCAGTCGTTACGTGGTTAAAGATATCCAATAAAAAAATAGAAAAAAAAATCTAATTTCTTTAGGCCGTTATGTATTCCGCTACATATTTTTTGGTAAAAAAAAAATCCCAATAAGTGTATATTGATTGGTTTGCACAAAAGTTATAGAGTCTACAAACCATAGGATACTTTTATTTAGTTATTTTTAAAATTTTTATACTAGTAATGGTGGCGATCAGTGACTTATAGCAGGACTGCGATATTGCGGTGGACAGCTGGACACTAACTGACACTTTTAACATTTTTTGGGGACCAGTGACAATAATACAGTGATCAGTGGTAAAAATATACTAATGACACTGGCTGGGAAGGTGTTAACATCAGGGGCGGGCAATCAAAGGGTTAAAGTGATTGTAAAGTTTTTTTTTTTTTAATTTTTTTATTAAAAATAACAAACATGTTATACTTACCTGCTGTATGCAGTGGATTTGCACAGAGCATCCTGGATCCTCCTCTTCTCTGATCCCTCTTCGGCTCTCCTAGCCTCTCCCTCCTGTTGTCCATTGAGACACTGAGCTGGGGCCCAGCCTCGTCCCCTTTCTATTCTCATTGGCTGACTGACTTTGATTGACAGCAGTGGGAGCCAATGGAGCCGTGCTGTGGTCTTGGTCAATGAGGAGGGGAGTCCCAGATGGCTGAGACATTCCTACAACATCGCTGGAGCTAGAGGGACCTCAGGTAAGTATGAAGGTGGCTGCTGCACACAGAAGGCTTTATATACTACTGTGGTTATAAAAAGTCTACACACCCCTGTTAAAATGTCAATGGTTTCTGTGATGTAAAAAATGAAACAGATAAGTCATTTTAGAACTTTTAATGTGACCTATAAACTGTACAACTCAGTTGAACAACAAACTGAAATCTTTTAGGTGGAGGGAAGTAAAAATAAAAAATGTAAATAATACGGTTGCATAAGTGTGCACACCCTTAACCACTTGCCGACCGCCTGCCGCAGCGTGACGGCGGCAAGTTGGCTTGTTATCGCGAAACGCCATCACAGGACGGCGGCCGCGATAACTAGCATTGTGAGCATGCGCGCGCTGCCGGAGGCGCGCTCGCACGCTCACTTTGTTCGGGGGGAGCCAGGGAGCGGGTAGGGTGGACTCGATCGCCGCCGGCTACCCGCGATGGCTCCCCCGCACTGAAAGAACGGAGGTCCGTGTATGTAAACACGGATCTCCGTTCTGTTGAAGGGGGAAGGGTGATAATCACAGGCTTCCTCTATATGGAAGCTGTGATCATCCCCTTTCTTCAGCCAGGGCAGCCCACACACAGTTAGAACACAGTGAGGGAACACAGTTAACCCTTAGAGCGCCCCTACAGG
>BLSH010186268.1:146842-158643 GCA_018402905.1 Glandirana rugosa
CCCTTTTTTAAGGAAGGACTAAGGGGCTCTCCGTTAGCCTAAGTGGGACCTAGTTGAAATGGATTTTTACAATCATGGGTCAATATAATAAATGTAATTCCTTACTTAGGTCCGGAAAAAATTTCGTTAGTTGACACGACCGGTTTTGGTGGAGACCTTCCTCAGATAAGGTGTAAAAGTGTCGAGAATGACACTTCTTTGGAAAGACATAAACATCTACTTTAGAAAAAAGGAGATCTCCATTTCTCACGGGGGAACAGGAAACACTACTGGAATTTCATTTATTGAGGTGTGGTTCAAGTGATATACCTGGTGAATATATGAACATGTACAACTAGTATAGGGGGGAATTAGAGGAGAAGGGTTCACTCTTATTTATATTAAGTGGTCCATATAGTGAACTTGGTGTGGAGTTATTTACTTTAAGGTCATCACAAAGGACAAGGGGGCACTCTTTACCTCTAGAGGAAAAAAGATTTCATCTACAAATACAGAAAGGTTTCTTCACAGTAAGAGCTGTGAAAATGTGGAATAGACTCCTTCCAGAGGTGGTTTTGGCCAGCACAGTTGATTGCTTTAAAAAAGGCCTGGATTCATTCCTTAATGTAAATAATATAACTGGGTACTAACATTTTTAGGTAAAGTTGATCCAGGGTGAATCCGATTGCCTCTCGGGGAATCAGGAAGGAATTTTTTCCCCCGTTATAGCAAATTGGATCCATGCTTTGCTGGGGTTTTTGCCTTCCTCTGGATCAACTGTGGGTGAAGGATTGTATATGGGATTATTTGGTTGTGTATGTATGTATATATATATAAATGTTTTTTTTTTTTTTTTTTTGGTTGAACTGGATGGACTTGTGTCTTTTTTCAACCTGACTAACTGTAATGTAACTATGTAACTATGTAACTATGTAACTAGCTACAAATACTGTAGCTGCTGACTTTTAATATTAGGATACTTACCTGCCCAAGAATCCAGTTGCATCTTCACCCCAGCCAATTTTTCCATCGGTTCTCGGGGGCTGCCGCCGCCATTGCTTGTAAGGGAAACCGGCAGTGAAGCCTTGCAGCTTCACAGCCTTACTGGGCATGTGCGAAGCACGCTGCGCCTTGCGAATGGTCCAGCGGCAGTGCAAGGAGGAGAGCGGCCAAACTTCCGGGAAGTGGGAGCGGGTATCTGTCAAAACCAGGTACCTGCTCCCCAAAAAGTGCCAAATGTAGCAATGGAGGGGGGAGGAGGCAGATAAGCGGAGCTTCCCCTTTTGGGTGGAGCTCCACTTGAATGCATTCTATGCATTAAAGTAGAAGTATAGACAAAACTTTTTTTTTACATTTTGGATAGAGTAAGGATAGGTTATAACCCTTGTCAGATTTTCTTTTGCTATCTGTGTCCCATTGGGGAGATTTCCCTTCACTTCCTGTCCCATAGCCAAACAGGATATGAGAAGAAATCTCTGCAAATTAAGGGAATTCCTTGGGGATCCCCAGGTCACCAGAACTAGTGTCCCCATTGGAAGATTTTCTCTCTGTTACTTTTCTGGGGACAACCCAAAATTTGTGATTTTCTTTTACTTTCACTTTCAATGATAATGGTAAACAGGACAAATGGAGAGGGTGAATCTCTTTAACAGAGGACATAGACAGCAACAAAAATTGACACATGTTTTAATCCATCTCTCCTCTACTCAAAACTAAAAGAAAAAAGCTTTGCCTTTAGTTATACTTTAAGTTAAAAAACCTTCTCTGCTGCAGGATCCCCCCAGACCCCCCTCTAATTCTTACCTGACCCCAATCCAATCCAGCTCCATGCACAAGAGCAACGACTATCATCGCTGCTTCGCTCCTCATTGGGCAGATTTATACCAATGGGAGCTATTGACACCTGCTCCTGTCACTCAACTGCAGTGACGAGGAAGCAGGGGGCGGGGCCAAGTTACGCTGTCTGTGTCAATGGACGCAGCAGTGGGGCTCGGGAGTGACCCTGCACTGGTGCCCCCATGGGAATCGGTTTCCTATTCAGGGCACCAGCAAGAGAAGAGGGGGGGGGACCCAAGAAGAGGAGAATTTGGGCCGCTCTGTGCAATTCTATTGCACAGAGCAGGTAAGCATAGACATGTTTGTTATTTAAAACCTCCGAAAAGTTTTTTTTTGCATTGGGGAAATTTTCCTTCACTGCTGGTCTAGAGACACGAGAAGAAGTGGTAGACCTCTATTTAAAAATTCTCACTTTAGAGTGTTTTCACCCTTTTGGAAGATTTCCCCTCTGTTCCTGTTCCAGAGACAACTCAAAATAGCCTTCCCTTCACCTGTGACAATGGTCACCAGAACAAGTTGAAAAAGAGCCAGTGGGGCCCCCCAGCAGGGACGCAGACAGCAAAAAAAAAATATTACTAGAGAAGGAAATCCTAAAGTTCCACTTTAATGTTTCCATTTATACTCGTTATTTTATCATCAAGATAGCTTTGGACAATGACCGTTGATTGTATAAAACTCTTAACCACAAACGAGTATTATGTGTCACAAAAAAGCAGCAATAAAACAGAGGGAATATCAATCAGAATCCAAAAACACTAACAGCTGTGTAAGTATTACATTTAATGCTCTTGAAGCAAACACAATAGCAAAAGAACAGTGCACTATGGTGAGATGGTACTAAAGTGTCCCAGATAGTTCTAAATAGTGAGCAGACCTAACACACCGCCCCTAACAGCATCACCACAAGCTTGGCCCAACATTTTTCGGCATCTCTCACCACATCTAGTTGGGAGCGCCTGTTCGGTCAACTCTGGAGCTGGTGTAAGTGGGCAATATTCTGTGAGGTTGGAATCTTCCATCACTCATGAAGAGCACACGATTGTTATTTTTTCATCTCCATGGTGTTCAGCGATGGATCTCCTTGCAATTACCTGAATCTATCTCAAGAGCTATTTTTTGGCTGTTCAGCCAACTCTGTAGCTGGCAAAAGTGTCTCTATGGGGAATCCTCAGTGCAGCTGGAATCTTCTATCACTTGCGATGGGCATACAATCATTATTTTTTAATGTCCAAGGTGTTTTGTGTCAGGTCTACTTGGAATTACCTGGAACCATCTCAAGAGCTGTTTTTTGGCTGTTTAGTCAACTTTGGAGCTGGTGAAGGTGTCTTTATGGGGAATGCTCTGAAGCTGAAATCTTCTATCACTTATGATGGGTACACAATCATTATTTCTTAATGTCCAAGGTGATCAGTGATAGGTCTTGGAATTACCTTGAACCACCTTAAGGGTTTTTTTTTCTGCCTGTTCAGCCAACTCTGGAGCTGGTGAAACTGTCTCTATGGGAAATCCTCTGTGAAGCTGAAATCTTCTATCACTCACAATAGGTACATAACCATTATTTTTAATGTCCCAGGTATTCAGCGCTGGGTCTACTTGGAATAACCTGGAACCAGGGCCGGTGCTACCACTAGGCAAACTAGGCAGCCGCCTAGGGCGCACTTCTGCCTAGGGGCGCCTAGGTTTACCTCCGCATCTGCAGGCTGCAGCATGTAACTAACTGCTCTGTCCGACCGGTAGTGTAATTAGAGGTGCAGTGCAGCACTGGAGCCAGCGCTAGAGGAAGCAGAGCTGATGTTTCTGTATAGAGCAGCCTCCTGTCACATGGGCAAGGCAAAGGGGGTGGAATCAGGGGTGGAGCCAATGGGGGCGGTAAAATGAGGTTTTGTGTCAAAAATCCTTTCACCGGCCCTGCCTGGAACCCCCTCAATTTTTTTTGCCTGTTCAGTCAGCTCTGGAGCTGGTGAAAGTGTCTTTATGGGGAATTCTCTGTGAAGTTGGAATCGTCTATCCCTCAAGATGGGTACGCAATCATTATTTTTAAATGTCCAAGGTGTTCAGTGATGGGTCTACTTGAAATTGCCTGGAACCACCTCAAGAGGTTTTTTTTTGCCAGTTCAGCCAACTCTGGAACTGGTGAAAGTGTCTCTATGGGAAACCCTCTGTGAAGCTGAAATCTTCTATCACTCACAATAGGTACATAGCCATTATTTTTAATGTCCAAGGTATTAAGCGCTGGATCTGCTTGGAATTACCTGAATCCATCCCAAGAGCTGTTTTTTTGGTCGTTCAGCCAACTCTGGAGCTGGTAAAACTGCCTCTATGGGAAATCCTCTGTGAAGCTAAAATCTTCTACCACTCACAATGGGTACATAACCATTAGTTTTAATGTCCAAGGTATTCAGCATTGGGTCTACCTGGAAAATTACCTGGAACCACCTCAAGAGTTGTTTTTTGGCTGTTCACTCAACTCTGGAGCTGGTGAAAGTGTCTTTATAGGGACTCCTCTGTGAAGCTGAAATCTTCTATTGCTCATGATAGGTACACAACCATTATTTTTTTGTTTCCAAGGTGTTCAGTGACGGCCCTGATGGGTGAACTTTGAATTGCCCGGAAACACCTCAAGAGCTGAATTTTTGGAATTGTTTTACAAGGTTGCACATTTTTTTCCTATTTGGTCAGAAGCTGAAATCTTCTATCCCATATGATGGGTACACAATCATTATTTTTTAATGTACCTTAGACAAGGTGATGGGTCTACTTGAAATGACCTGGAACAACCTAAAGAGTCTTTTTTTACCTGTCCGGCCAACTGTCTCTATGGGGAATCCTCTGTGAAGCTAAAATCTTCTATCACTGACAATTGTTACATAACCATTATTTTTAATGTCCAAGGTTTTTAGCGCTGGGTCTACCTGGAATTACCTGGAACCACCTCAAGAGTTTTTTTTGTCTGTCCGGTCAACTCTTTGGGAGGGCTCCCACCGTCTGCGCGTTTTTTGCTCTGACGGTTTATTTATATGGCAGGACGGGGCTACCCGATGACATAAGCGAGCGGCCCCGCCCCTTCTGATGTCATGTGACATCAGAGGGGGTGGGTCACATGACGTACGTCACCGAGTGGCCTCGCCGTGCCATATAAATAAACTGTCACAACAAACCAAGCTCAGTTGGCTGGAGCCCTCCCAATCATGGCGCACTTCCGGGTCCGCCGTGCGCCATGATTGACAATGGATTACAACGGGGGACACTTATTCATTTTTATTTTTTAATACGGTTCAGGAGGGGGGGCACTTGCTCGCCCCCCTCCATCCTGGCCGGCCAGGTTGCATGCTCGGATAAGGGTCTGGTTTGGATTTTAGGGGGGACCCCGCGTCAACGTTTCTTTTAATTTTGGCATGGAGTTCCCCTTAAAATCCAAACCAGACCCGAATGGCTTGGTATTGACTGGGGGGGGGGAACGCTAGGCAAATTTTTTCAGTGATTTTTCTGTATTCTGCCGGAAGTCGGCAATACATTACAGCCGTGATAATAAATGACAATTTTTCCTACACAAATGTCATTTTGCTCTGGCTATTTTCTAAACATCACAGAGGTGCACCCTTTCACAGGCAGACTAAGGGGACCCCCCAGGCACATTTTTAAAAGGAATATTTCATTTTTATTGTTTCACTTTAAGCATTATTAAAATCACTGCTCCTGAAAGAACAATCACCTTTTTAGGGCAATAACTTGCATATAAACCTTTAAAATGAGCACTTTTGATTTTTAATGTTCGGGTCCCATAGACTTTAACAGTGTTGGAATGTTCGCACAAATTTTTTGCCTATTCGCATGTTCTGCTGTGAACCGAACCGGGGGGTGTTCGGACCATCCCTATTAGTCAACGGCAAACTCCATTTTCAGTCCTAACTGCAATAAATAAAGAAAATATGTTCAAAATCGACAAAATGCAAGGCTTGATTTTTTACCAGCAGGTGGTGCTATACATAAAATACGAGGTTGGCCCAACAACTAGTAAAATATGGCAATTTGGAAGGGGGACAAGGGAAAAATCAGTTTTTATTTAAGCTGCAGAACCCCTTTGTAAGTATAGGGCACCAGATTATAGAATTACAGAAAGGATCTTTCATTTTCATGCCATTCCTATAGACAACTGCAAATATATAGAATCTGTACACCATCCCTGTAATGTGCAGATGAATAACGCCCATAAGTATCCGACTTGGGAGAAGAGTTCACAGGCTGTACAGGCACCAAAATTCTGACTAATATTCCAGATATCCTGCGGTGTAAAATCTGAGGGTTGCTGGGTTTCAAATTCCAAAGCAATGAAATATTGTGCGGCTGACAGGTGTGAAACATCATATTGAAATGACTTTTTTTGTGTCTGCGTAGGATAAAAGAGAAACATTTCACTATATATTTAAAAAATATTAGGTTGTTTATGGTAATATAAAAAATCATAAATATGCTTTACAATGTTTAAAAAAAAAAAAAAAAGTTTAATGAATTTAGTAAAATATGCTTTAAATTTTTACAGGCATACAGAAATGTAAATTAACATAGAAACACACTACATGAGTCATTTTTACACTGGTTTATGTTCGCTATAGATTGCCCGATCCGATTTATTTTTCATTAAAGCTATCTGGATGTTTGTAATTAATCTGCCAGTAGAAAAAATGTTCCTATCCTAAAATGCACCTATTATTTTATTTTACCATTATCATTATTAAACATAATAATATTATTATAATTATATTTTATTATTTAAATATATTATAATTAATATTATTATACTTATTTATAATATTTTAAAAATACCACCGTACTCAATGTATACAATTGTTAAAAATAATACTAATGGATTCAGAGGCAGAGTGGTTGCTGGGGCCTACTAGTACATAAACCATTAATATAAAATCCCTTTTTTATGAGTAAAAGTCATTGTGGATCTTACACATTATCTAACACATCATGACAACGTAATTTACAATACTGACAAAAAAATATAATATAAATTTTGACAATTTTCCCAGTTATATGTAGCAGAATAGGGTTAATATGCCTGCGCTTGTGATATAATGATATATATCCAAAATCCACAACAAATAAATTATTTGTGAATCCTATTATATAAAAACAAAAATGAATCAGCCATCTTATGACCATCACGGTCTATATGGCATTATGGAAAACACGTGCAAGTCAAACATACGTAAAAAATCGTACATAATTAATACATAAAGCTGAAATAAAAGAGTCCTTGTTGGGGCTTTAAGCCGTGTATTAAAGTGCAAACATGAAATATTGTGAATAGTTCAGAAGTTCTCTTCCCAAGGTCTTATTCGCCAAATGGGAAGCCACCACCAAAGGTACGTAGGGAGCTTACCAGATGAAGAGGACCCACTGGGCTTATGCCGCAGTAGATCAATCAGGCTTTGGTGTCAACACACCCAAAATGAATCTTCCACCTCTCTGGATATATAGGTAAATATCTCTCCCTACACCAGCGGGCTCTCCACAAGATAAATTGGACCCAATGATATAACTCTGCAGTCATCCAACTGATGGCATCAAACCTCATAGATGGGCATAAAAAGTGAAGGAGCAAAGGAGATTCCAACATAGCATAATTCCGTAATCCAACAGTATTTATTAAAAAGCTTTAAAAAGTTACACTCATTTCAGCAGATAAAAACGGGCATTAACAGGTACATCTCATGTAGTGGCATAGGACAGCGGACCAACGCGTTTCGTCTCATTTAGACATCATCTGGTGTGTCAATGTAGCAAAATACATATTGGCCTAAATTGATGAAGAAATTCGATTTTTTTATTGGATGTGTTTTATAGCAGAAAGTAAAAAAAATATAGGTTTTTTTTTTTAAAAATGGTCAGTCTTTATTTATTTATAATGTTGGTAGGCATAATTACTGTTTTTTACTGTTCATGCTGTTTGTCTGTTCCTCTGCATAAGTTGTATTACATACATTTATAACAAATGCCGTTTTGTAGCCACGGATCTACCTATCTTTTATAAGATGATACTGTAATCTACATTATCTCCTTCAATAAAACCTTTTTTTTTAAATAAAAAAAAATTGTTTATAGCACAACAAAAAAAGCAGATGTGATCAAATACCACCAAAAGAAAGCTCTATTTGTGGGGAAAAAAGGACACACATTTTATTTGGGTACAACGGCGCATGACCGCACAACGGTCAGTTAAAGTAACGCAGTGCCGTATCGCAAAAAATGGCCTGGTCATAAAGAGGGGTAAATCTTCCGGTGCTGAAGTGGTTAAATACTTTTTTTAAAAGCAAAATACTAAATAGTGTTGATACTACCGTTTTTAGCTCTTTGAACTCAATGTTGGTGAAAAAAATGTTTTCCTTCTGGTAAAGTTTTCCCTAGATATGTCATATCTGTCAAAAAGTCTTTTTTCGCTAGTCTCAATCATGTTCAAAGGGATTAAAAAACTTTTACACTGAACTTTTATGGATAATTGAAAGGTACAGAGGCAAGGTTTCAATAAATAAGCTCCATCAATTTTTATTCTTGCCAAATATCCCAAAAGATAAATTATAGTTATTAAATTATGTTTTAATAAAATGTAATATTACACTATTTTAAAACTATTTTTAAAAATATAATTAAGAGATTATTGTGATTACTATTTTAAAACGTGTAATTGATTCTAAAATGTGTCTTTAAATGCAGCTTTCAATAAATAAAATCTGGCTCCATGTATCCATTATCAATGCTCAAGAAAAAAAAATATATAAAAAATGAGTTACACTTTTAAAGGATGAGCATTGGCTGTTAAAATACTCTATAGTCCAATTGCATTTTATTGCAATGTAAATCCATTTTTTGCCAATACATAATACTAACAATTATTATTATTGTTATTTTAATTTAATCCGCACACATCCTCTAATTCCATTGCATATCAAAAAAGAAAAAAAAAAGTTTTATCTTAATCAGTATAGATTCTCTTAATAAAAAAAAAAATGTAATATTTTGGGTCCATTTTGTATGTTTGCACCTACATGCTCCCTACATAAGAAGTCTTGTGTGCAATGTAATCAAAATCAGCCAAACTGCATAATGTAATTGTAATGTGAGTGGGTGTCAGGCAACCCAGTCTAGGTTATCTCAGTGGACGGAAGTTGCAAAAGTTCCTAACTAAGCAAAGATCCTACGCATAAACAGAAGCACATATAAAATTCCAAATGGATAAACCAGAAAGACAAAACAATTCTAAGCATTATTTTTGTAACAATGATAACAGTCTTCACCATTGAAGACATAAACATTTGTCCTGTAAGAAGTTTTTTTTTTATTTTTATAGAGAAATTGTTGTTTTAAATTTTCCTGTGAGGGCTATGTGATCTTCATCTGTGTATATTAAATATTATATTAAGTGTCACTGGATGTTCATAATCTTGGGAGAATTTTTTCTGGCAGAGGCTAAAAGCGTACTGATTTTGACAGGAAATCTCAAATGCTAAGTTATTTTTTTTTTGTTAGAAAGAAACTACAATATAAATATTGTTGCAACTAATGCTACATAAATCATTTGAGAGCATGTAAAAAAAATAAAATAACCACACACGTTATCCTTGTCATGACAACCTCGAGGAAAGGTTTGTGTTGTTAGGAAAAAAATGTTTAATCATTCAATATGGGTTTCTGGTACAAACAGAAGACTTTAAAGGCAATTAAAACAAAATAATAATAATAATTTTGATTTTTTTTTTACTTTCAATAATTTGTATTAGATTTTATACATACAAAGTGATGCAATGATGTACAAGGTATCATAATTTAGATTTTTTTTTATATATTAAAACCATCCAATCAGCTTAAAGGGAACAAAAAATAATGTAAATTTGGTTGGGTATTTGTAGCGAGTAGAGTTGACCTAAATCAACTGAAAATTTATCTTTTATTAATTATTCTTACAAACATTGAGTAACAAATGATTGCATCATTACAATAATTGAAAAAAAATGAGGCCTGAAAGAACATCTATCCACACCAAAGTGAAATATGGACTTTATAGTCATAAAAAAAAAACACTCCAGGCTTAATTCTAAATAAAGTGTCTTCAAACCTTCAATCAGAAAATGAAAGTGAGTAATAAATGATTGCATCATTAAAGTAGTTGAAAAAAGTTGAGTCTTGAAAGAACATCCATCCATGCCAAGGTGAAATATGGGATTTACAGTCATGAAAGTCACTCCAGGCTTAATTCTAAATAAAGTATCTTCAAGAAAAGTGCCTTCAAACCTCCAATCAGATAATTACTTTGCCCATATTTCCTTATTCCGAGATGGTGTGCTGCAGTTTCTCTAATTGATTATATTTTATTAAAGGATCAGATATACTGTACTGTATTAAAACTATCCAATCAGCTTAAAGAAAAAAAAAAACAGAAAGTAAATTTGGTTGGGTGTTTGTAGTGAGAAGAGTTGACCTGAGTGAGATGAAAATTGGTCTTTTATTAATTATCCTTACATACATTGAGTATCAAATGATTGTACCATTACAATAGTTAAATAAAAAATGAGTCCTGAAAGAACATCTATCCATGCCAAAATGAAATATGGACTTTGCAGTTATTAAAAAAACACTCCAGGCTTAATTCTAAATAAAGTATCTTCAAGAAGTGTCTTCAAACCTCCAATCAGAAAATTATAGTGAGTAATAAATGATTGCATCATTAAAGTAGTTGAAAAAAATTGAGTCTTGAAGTCTATCCATCCCAAGGAGAAATATGGGCTCTACGGTCATGAAAACCCCTCCAGGCTTAACTCTAAATAAAGTATCTTCAAGAAAAGTGCCTTCAAACCTCCAATCAGATAATTACTTTGCCCATATTTCCTTATTCCTGAGATGGTGTGCTGCAGTTTCTCTAATTAATTATATTTTATTAAAGGATCAGATATACTGTACTGTATTAAAACTATCCAATCACCTTAAAGAAAAAAAAAACAGAAAGTAAATTTGGTTGGGAGTTTGTGGCGAGAAGAGTTGACCTGAGTGAGATGAAAATTGGTCTTTTATTAATTATCCTTACATACATTGAGTAACAAATGATTGCATCATTACAATAGTTGAAAAAATTGAGTCCTGAAAGAACATCTATCCACACCAAAGTGAAATATGGACGTTGAAGTCATGAAAAAACACTCCAGGCTTAATTCTAAATAAAGTATCTTCAAGAAGTGTCTTCAAACCTTCAATCAGAAAATGAAAGTGAGTAATAAATGATTGCATCATTAAAGTAGTTGAAAAAAATTGAGTCTTGAAGTCTATCCATCCCAAGGAGAAATATGGGCTCTACGGTCATGAAAACCCCTCCAGGCTTAATTCTAAATAAAGTATCTTCAAGAAAAGTGCCTTCAAACCTCCAATCAGATAATTACTTTGCCCATATTTCCTTATTCCGAGATGGTGTGCTGCATTTTCTCTAATTGATTGTATTTTATTAAAGGATCAGATATACTGTAATGTATTAAAACTATCCAATCAGCTTAAAGAAAAAAAAAACCAGAAAGTAAATTGGGTTGGGTGTTTGTAGCGAGAAGAGTTGACCTGAGTGAGATGAAAATTGGTCTTTTATTAATTATCCTTACATACATTGAGTAACAAATGATTGTACCATTACAATAGTTGAAAAAAATGACTCCTGAAAGAACATCTATCCACGCCAAAGTGAAATATGGACTTTGAAGTCATGAAAAAACACTCCAGGCTTAATTCTAAATAAAGTATCTTCAAGAAGTGTCTTCAAACCTTCAATCAGAAAATTAAAGTGAGTAATAAATGATTGCATCATTAAAGTAGTTGAAAAAAATTGAGTCTTGAAGTCTATCCATCCCAAGGAGAAATATGGGCTCTACGGTCATGAAAACCCCTCCAGGCTTAATTCTAAATAAAGTATCTTCAAGAAAAGTGCCTTCAAACCTCCAATC
>BLSH010186268.1:158653-170772 GCA_018402905.1 Glandirana rugosa
CGCCGAGACCGAGAGAAAGAGAGAGTAGATGATACAACATACTAAATGATTTCCTTATTCGAAAATCCGAGACCTAGACATAAGGGAAAGGTCGTTGGGTTGTCCCAAACAACTTCAAATTTAAGACGATATGCATCATTAAAGTAGTTGAAAAAAATTGAGTCTTGAAGTCTATCCATCCCAAGGAGAAATATGGGCTCTACGGTCATGAAAACCCCTCCAGGCTTAATTCTAAATAAAGTTTCTACAACTAAAGTGCCTTCAAACCTTCACTCAGAATATTATTTTGGTTATATTTCCTTATTCCAAGATGGTATGCTGCATTTTCACGATTGGGCATCTGCGTTTGCTTGCTTAACCCAGTTTATCATTATAGCAGAATTTAAACTTCAACAAACCCTGTTGGGTTGCTGGAAAGGGAATACAGATCCAGAGCCTAAAAGCTTATTCCTTTAGTAAATCATACAACATAGTAGATGAGAGAGAAAGAGAGCCAGAGCCGCGGAGAGCCAAGGTTATAAAATATTCTTGAGCCAGCATGGTGATTCTTGTATTCTGAGCTCCATAGCAGAAGTTCTTGAGCAATCTCCAAGCCAGGCATAACTGCAATAATTCATAGGAGTTATTAATTCTTTTTTAAATCTTTTTTTTTTTTTTCTGGAAGAAGAAATTTTAAGAACGATTTTCTGCTGTACCATTTCAAGGAAATAGTTGTGCAGACCTTACTTTGGAAATTCAGATTGATACTACTGGCTGGTAGCAGAAAATGAATAGCATACCCGATGATGTCAATTAAGCACTGTTTTCCTCTGAGTATCTAAACCCAAGCACAGTAACGTAATATATTGCAGTTTACTAGTCCTTAGATCAACCTTCCTCAACCTTTTCAACATAGAGGAACCCTTGAAATTACTTTCCAGCATCAGGGAATCCCTGCAGAAAATAACTATATCTACAACTCATGATACATCAGTGAGATGATCAGTGGGAAGAATGCTCCTTACACTTATAGTCATTGGGAGGAATTACCCTTTACAGATCAATGGTGTCAGTGGGAACTTATCTGAGAGGCAGAAATTGCCAATTGCTCACGGGACCCCTAGCAACCTCTGGAGGAACTCTTGGGTTCCATGGAACCTTGGTTGAGAAACTCTGCCTTAGATGTAGTGCCTGTGTTGGTTTTCTTCTTTTAGTATTTTTTTCCCCTTTACGTTTACTTGGTGATCCTGATATCTTGGAAATGTTACGGAGGTGAAGGTGGCAAGATTTGGACAATGGGGTGGTCAACTCTAGATAATTGCCCACTGTACCATATCATTAAATAACCCTATATAAGCCCCAAATCTGTCTCATTGCCTGCAATAACTGTGCAATAATTTGCATATGCCAACTTTTAGTTACTAACATTGATGGAGGTTAATCACCTTTTCCCCGGTGAGTATGGAATAATCACCATCTCATGTACAGCTCAGTCAACTATAACTACCTTTTTCTGGGGGGCGGGGGGGGTAACATTTATTGTGGTTCCAAGATCACAGCATAATGGACAAATCTATTGCTGTCTGCCAGTTCCAGTGTGGCATCTGGTTTGTACATGCTTGTTGCAGGCTTTGACTCTCCAAAAAATGAAGGATGAATATGGAGGACAACCCTGGAATATGAACCCTCAAAGCAATGGCAGCTCCTATATTCCTATCTTGACAGGTTCCTTTTTCAACCATACCTAAAGGCAGTTTTCTGTTTTCAGTTTTGGATAGAGTAGGGCAGTAGTAGTAGTGGACAATTTACAAATGTGGTGGGTGGCTGAAAATATTTCAGCAGAGGTTACCTGCAGTGAAAACCACATGTCTTTGGTGGCTTACGTTATGTGCAAATCTCATCTTTTCTGTAAAAGTTGAGTTTAGCTCTACTTACTACCTCTTTTCTGTAAAAGTTGAGTTTAGCTCTACTTACTACCTCTCTAACTTCATTATTATTCAAAGAAGTTACTCATCACATTTAATGAACTATCAAAGGGGTTTGGTAGGCAGAAGAGGGTGGGGGAAGCTCAACTTTTACAAAAGAAAGTTGATATTTCCATGTAACTTCAATTGCTTGTTGTCTTGGCTATTCCTATCAAGTTTCCACTTAAAGTCAGGTCTGATAATATATTATGTCCTCATACATCCAGTCTGGATTGCCAGGGCTTTTCATATGTTTACTTTAAGCTAAAGTGACACATTCAGATGGCTAATTTGATAGGTTTAAATAATTTTACAAAGTATTATTTTACCTGTACTGGCCACATAACACAAGGTCAATTTAATTTTTCATTCATGTGGAAGAGATGACAAAAAAAAACTATCCCTTCTAAGTCTTCAGCCTAACATACACTATATTTTCAAAAGTATTGGGACACCTGCCTTTACACACATGAACTTTAATGGCATCCCAGTCTTAGTCCGTAGGATTTAATATTGAGTTGGCCCACCATTTGCAGCTATAACAGCTTCAACTCTTCTGGGAAGGCTGTCCACAAGGTTTAGGAGTGTCTGTGGGAATGTTTGACCATTCTTCCAGAAGCGCATTTGTGAGTTCAGGCACTGATGTTGGACGAAAATGCCTGGCTCACAGTATCCACTCTAATTCATGCTGTGTTTTCCTAGGTTGTGCTGTGCTTGCAATGGAGGAGGAATTTGACATTTAGGGGTGCTAAGTAGATACAGAGTCTAGTATTTTGATTCCCTCACGAACGCCTTCCCTGGTTGGAGTCAACTGATACTGGGTACTTTGGAGTAAATGAACAGACCAGACTGGATGGAAGATTACCGAGAAAGTCTGTATATGCATTACAGGGGAAGTCTGGCATGAACTATGATAGCCCATTAAGTGTCAAGTATGGGCCAATCCCTGTAGGAATGTCCTTTGTGGTAATCTTCCCCTTTCTCCCCTTCTTAGTTATCGAGATTGACCAGACCTCTTCACAATATGGCAATTTGGTTTTAAAACTGGATGGATATAGTTCTAGACCTGTACTCATTGATAATATCCTCCTGAAGAAGTGAATATTGTTCATCAATAGTGCTGAGGAGAAATGCTGAGTCAATGGACCATGTGAATTATTGTAAACATTCAACATGCAAAATGTAGATGTTAAGAAATGTTAAATTGGAATTCCAGGCTAGAACAAACTAAGTTTACCCCCTCCCTTCTAACTACTATACTAACTACTCTGTAAAAGGAAGATGAATATACTGACCTCCCCAGCGGCTGGCTTCCGGGGACTGGAGAGATCGGTGACAACGGATGGAATGCCTGGGTGGTGATGTCACCTATAGGCTTACTTTGGGGCATCTGTTGTTGGCTGTCCCTCCTTTCCCCTGAAGCTGGCCACTGGGAGCCAATCAAGTGACCAGTCCGGAGTGCCATGAGGATAGGTAAGTATAAACATCTCCCTTCTACAGGGTAGATAGGAGTTAGAAAGTTAATCTATGAACTTTGCATTATTTATAAGGTATCCAGGAGAGCCTGAAGTTAGAAACAGCTAGAGCAAAGTATGGAAGACTGTTTTGTGCCAACAAGTGTTTGAGAAGTCTTTTAATATTATTAATTTCCAAAATGTACCTGCTCTGAAGTTACTTAACAAAGGGGTGCATGCATGGTGTACCAAAGAACAGGGCTTAGAAGGGGAAATAGAGAAGTCAGTGAAGAAGCATTACAATGGAAGGGGGAGAGGCTATATTGCCGTTTCTAGGAGTAATGTCCGGTGCTTAAGCAGCCATCCAGCAGGAAGTGGTGGTGACATGGTATGGGTGTAGGCTTGCCACCTCATCCCTTTAAACCCAAACACATATGAATTACACAGGTTGTTCTGAGGCTGATTTAATGCAGATGAGGCACGAAGTGAGTTTGATTACTAGCTTAATCAGCCGCAGAACCTGTTTAATTAATATGTGTTTGGGTTTAAAGGGATGAGGTGGCAACCCTATATGGGTGACAGAGGGGTCCGGTAGTGAGGGGGTTTGCAAGCTTGGCCTCCTCTCTAGTGACTGGTGCCCCATATTAAGAGATAGACATCATGGCACTGGGTATCCCAAGTAACTAGCCTGAAAGATCGCAGAGGAGGAGTAGAAGCTGAGAGGCCTCGGGGGTGAAGAAGCTCAGGAACATATGTAGAGGTGACTTCCTTGTGTCTGGGAGAAGTCTCGTAATGTCACTGGAAGTGAGGTAGAATGTCGGACTGTGTTGGTGGAGTGTCTCAGCGGTACCCACTCAGAATTGCTGCATCCATTAGGAGAAGTTAAAGAGCAGTCAAAGGAAGTGTGAACAGCCAAGAAGTGATATGTGCACAAAGGGTTAACTGAGCGGTGGCACATGCTCGCTTCTAAGATGGAGTGCTGCCTTAATGATGGTATCACGTGACGGCAGCCTTATAAAGCATGGTGCAATTTGCAATAACGGGGTAAAAAATCCTTGATGATCCCTTAAGGCAGTGGTTCTCAACTCCGGTCCTCAGGACCCACTAACAGGCCAGATTTTAAGTATTACCTTGGGGAGATGCAGACTAGAATACTGCAATCCCTGAGCAGCAAATGATATCACCTGTGATGTATTTCAGTTATCCTGCAAACCTGGCCTGTTAGTGGGTCCCGAGGACAGGAGTTGAGAACCACTGCCTTAAGGCAATCGGATATTCCCTGGCTTAACAATCACTGAGGTTATTACATATAAATGTTAATAGCCAGTTATATTCTGTGCATTTAGGAATGTATCCAACTTACTTGTTTTTTTTTTTTTAAAACAATAAGCTAGAAGCTACAAATTCCATAAAAGAGATGATATATAGATGCAGTATATAGGGATTTACTAAAGCTGGAGCATGTAAATCAGCTTCCAGGTTTTATTGTCAAAGCTTAATTGAACAAGCTGAAGTTATAAGCTGATTGGTTATCATGCACAGCTGCAACATATTCCGTGTGCACCAATTTTAGTAAATTTGCCCAATAGGACCACCAATGACAAGAGATTCCTCCAATGGTGTCATCTCCATATACATTCTACAGCCTCCTGGGGAGGTCGGGCAGCCTGCACCCCTTCTTCATCAAGATTTCAGTGTTGTGACATTTGAACGGCCTATGTAAGGTAATAAAATTGTTATGCCTCCCATCCAAGTACTAACCAGGCCCGACCCTGCTTAGCCTCCGAGGTTAGACAAGATTGGGTGCATTCATGGTGAAGTGGATGTTCTTTCTTTTAATTTTTTGTCTAATGTTTGGATTTGACGTGTTTAGAGGTTGACGTGACCAGTAGTTTATTATAAGTGGTCTTTGCATTTTTATGAAAATTGAATAAAGAAAGAAAAAAAATGTTATGCCCACTTTTGCAGCTCTTGTACAATAAAATATGATATGATATAATAAAATTAATATTTATATAACATAATATAAAACAATATAATACAGTATAATTAAATATCATATAATATAATATAATATTGAAGTTTGCATGTTCTCCCTGTGCTTGCGTGGGTTTCCTCCGGGTACTCCGGTTTCCTCCCACACTCCAAAGACATGCTGGTAGGTATATTGGCTCCTGTCTAAACTGACCCCAGTATGTGTATGAATGAAAGTTAGGGAACTTAGATTGTAAGCTCCTTGAGGGCAGGGACTGATGTGAATGAACAATGTATA
This sequence comes from Glandirana rugosa, assembly GCA_018402905.1. Lineage (NCBI taxonomy): Eukaryota > Metazoa > Chordata > Amphibia > Anura > Ranidae > Glandirana > Glandirana rugosa. The sequence continues at coordinate 164,323 of BLSH010186268.1, forward strand.
TTTAAAGTCCTGCGTAAATTGACGGCACTATATAATTACCTGTATTGAATAAAAAAAAGTCCTCCCTATCACATCTGAGCAGCCCATGTGACTTTAGAGTCACACATGTGGGCATATACACAGTGGTAAATGACAGCCCACTCCCTCCCTCCTCCTCAATGCTCACTAACCACAATAGGAGTGGGATATTACATGTAGATTGATGGAGGCTTTGCCTCCCTCTTATTCAAAGACACAGGCTGGAGGGGCATCACACAGCCTATGACTGACAGAAATCACACTATGTTATTGCCAAAAAAATAATAAAGATTTGATTTCAAATATATTTTTTAGTTTGCCAATGTATGCCAATGTATAACAGTTTATTGATATTAATTATTTATTTTTAATCTGTATTCCAAAGGCTCTTTTTTTTCTTATTTTGAACATGTGACCAGCAGTAGAGGACTAGAAGCTCCTCCTGCTCAGGTTTCACTGCAGACAGGCTGGGAGAGAGCTGGGTCACGTGACAGCTGTATATCCATTTGGGAAAAGGTACCTAGATGTTTTTTTTTAATTAAAAATAATTACAGTTCCATCATCAATACACAGATATAGAAGGAATAATGTAAATTAACTACTTCCTGCCAGCGCTATAGCCGAAAATGGCTACAGCCCGGGCTTAGTTTGCCCTGCAGCGCGCTCTATGATTGCAGAGTCCTTTGGGGCAAACAGCAGCCCTTTACCACGTGATCAGCTGTGTCCAATGACAGCTAATTACAGGATGTAAACACAAGCCGGTTATCGACCTTCCTTCCTCACACTGACAGTGTCCTGATTATCAGTGTAGTCCCACTAGTGCTGCCAATCATTGCTCATCAGTGCCACCTATCAGTGCACATCAGTGCCACATACCAGTGCTGCCTATCGGTGCCAGATATCAGTGCCCATCAGTGCCCATCAGTGCAGCCAATCATTGCTCATCAGTGCCACCTATCAGTGCACATCAGTGCCACATATCAATGCTGCCTATCAGTGTCAGATATTAGTGCCCATCAGTGCTGCCAATCAGTGCCCATCAGTGCCACCTATCAGTGCCCATCAGTGCTGTCAATCATTGCTCATCAGTGCCACCTATCAGTGCACATCAGTGCCACGTTTCAGTGCTGCCTATCAGTGCCAGATATCAGTGCCCATCAGTGCCCATCAGTGCCTCCTATCAGTGCCCATCAGTGCTGCCAATCAGTGTCCATCAGTTCCACATATCGCTGCCTATCAGTGCCCATTAGTTCCATCTATCAGTGATCATCAGTGCTGCATATCAGTGCCCCAGTGTCACCAGTCAGTGCTGCCTATCAGTGCCCATCAGTGCCACCTATCCATGACCATCAGTCTGCATATCAGTGCCCCCGGTCAGTGCTGCCTATCAGTGCCCATCAGTGCCACCTATCAGTGCCCATCAGTGCTGCCGATCAGTGCCTCCTGATCAATGCCCATCTGTGCCACCTATCAGTGCTGCCAATCAGTGCCACATATCAGTGCTGCATATCAGTGCCCATCAGTTCCACCTATCAGTGACCATCAGTGCTGCATATCAGTGCTCCTGGTCAGTGCTGCCTACCAGTGCCCATCAGTGCCACCTACCAGTGCCCATCAGTACAGCCTCCTCAACACACATCAGTGAAGGAGAAAAATTACCTGTTTGCAACATTTTAAAATAAACCTATGAAAAATGTTTTTTCTCTTTAAACATTTTTGGTCTTTTTTCTTTTGTTTAGCAAAAAATAAAAAACCCAGCGGTGATTAAATACCATAGAAAAAAAACTCTATTTGTGTGAAAAAAAAATGATAAACATTTCATATGGGTACAGTGTAGCATGACCGCGCAATTGTCATTCAAAGTGTGAGAGCGCTGAAAGCTGAAAATTGGCCTGGGCAGGAAGGGGGTATAAGTGCCCGGTATTGAAGGGGTTAATCAGGGTGTGTTCAGTGTGACTTTAAGGCCATTCTGCGGATTTACACCACAGAACAAGATCCAGTAAAGTTTATTCTGGAGCTTCAGGAGGAAAATAACCTGGGCAGTGCTCTCATCATGGCACAATGTGGAAAGCAAAGCCGCCCCTGACCTGCTATTGATAGTAATGATAAGGTGCGGATTCTTTTCCACAAGCATGCTTTTTTCCGAGTGCCCGGAGCTCCTCCGATCCGGGGCGTGATTGACAGCGGCAGGTTGGGAAGCAGTTTTCAGGGCACGTCGTTAGCATCCGACTGACACGGTGAAAGAAAATGCAACCTCTCCACATGCAAGATGAAATTCTGCCAGTTCAGGAAATTCTAGTCGCGCCGCTGTGCGGAGAGCCTTGTCACTCTCAGCTCCTGGCTGGGCAACGTCAGGAAGAAAACGGAAAGCCGCGGAGCCGGGCGAAGTGATGATTTACGCTCTCCAGGCACCCAGCAGCAATTTCTCTGTAATTCATCTCCAAACATTTGTCATTTCCAGAGAAAGATGAATCTGTAAAGGGAAATTTCAGAGGACCTCAATGACCGTTCTTCATGTAAAAGAGCTACAATGTAACAAAATAATGAGGCTCGCGGCGCGCCATTGGCACCCCCCTGTTCACTCCCATAGACAGACCTTCAGTGCTCCGTGCGCAAAATACAGGCAACAGTCAGGGAACCCAAAAAATTAATAAATTATAAATCATTTTTATTTTCAGTGGTAAAAATGAACTGTATTACATAGCATTATGGCCGGGGTCTCCAAACGTTCTAAGCAAAGAGACATTTCACTGTCCTTCAGACTTAGGGGGGCCGAACTGTGGCCACCGGAGTGGAAAATGTCCACCATCAGTGGGAGTAAACAATGCCCCGTCTTTGGTGTCAGCGAGTGGAATTGTGCCCCATCATTGGTGTCATTGGAATTGTGCCCCATCCAGGGGTGGTGCAAGGACTTGCGACACCCTAGGCGAAAACTCACTTTGCCGCCCCCCTTGGCACTGCCCCTGACTCCACCCCCTTTTCCCTGCCCATGTAACCCATGTGACCTACCTGACCCCTACACTGACCTACCTACATTGACCTACCTACACTGACCTACCTGACCCCTACACTACCCTACCTGACCATTACACTGATCTACCTAGCCTTTACACTACCTATCTGACCGTTACACTGACCATTACACTGACCTACCTACACTACCTACCTGACCATTACACTGACCTACCTACACTACCTACCTGACCATTACACTGACCTACCTACACTACCTACCTGACCATTACACTAACCTACCTACACTACCTACCTGACCATTACACTGACCTACCTACACTACCTACCTGACCCCTACACTAACCTACCTACACTACCTACCTGACCATTACACTAACCTACCTACACTACCTACCTGACCATTACACTAACCTACCTACACTACCTACCTGACCACTACACTGACCTAACTGGCCTTTACACTACCTACCTGACCCCAACACTGACCTACCTAACCCCTACATTAACCTACCTGACCATTACACCGACCTACCTACACTGACCTACCTGACCCCTACACTAACCTACCTGACAACTACACTGACCTAAATGACCATTACACTGACCCACCTGACCACTTTACTGACCTACCTGGCCTTTACACTACCTACTTAACCATTACACTAACCTACCTAAACTACCTACCTGACCATTACACTGACCTATCTGATCCCTACACTAACCTACCTGACCACTACACTGACATACCTAACCCGTACACTGACCTACCTGACCATTACACTGACCTACCTGACCACTACACTGACCTACCTGGCCTTTACACTAACCTACCTGAAATACCACTGACCTACCTTAGCCCTACACTGACCTACCTGACCTCTACAATGACCTACCTACACTGACCTACCTGACCATTACACTGACCTACATACACTGACCTACCTGACCCCTACACTAACCTACCTGACCACTACACTGACCTACCTGACCCCTACACTGACCTACCTGACCATTACACTGACCTACCTGACCTTTACACTGACCTACCTGACCCTTACACTTGCCTACCTGACCCCTACACTAACCTACCAGACCATTACACTGACCTACCTGATTCCTAATACAATGTCAGTGCTCTTCACTCACCAGGGCTCTACATGCATCCAACGACCCTGCCGGTGCCAAGAACAAACCCTGCCTCGGTACCTCTAGGCTCCAGCTGTCACCAGCCCCCGAGCACCCACTACTCCGATCTGATTAGGCTATAGCACACACTGCCGCTGTACAGGACAGGCTGGGAGGGAGAGCGGCCTTTACGAATGGCGGTGACATGGCGGGGTGCGGAGTCAGGGGGTCACATGGCCCAGTATAGGAATCACGTATGGGCAGAGACTCAGAGAGGGAGAGACAGACAGGTCAATGGTCATAGAGGCGGCGGCGTGAAGAGGATGTGTGCTTCCATTCCATAGGGACATAGTCTTCCAGTGCAGCACTGCACCTTTGACACTAATTACTTATGGTAGGGTAAACAGTGGTCAGGCGCCCTAGGCGGCTGCCTAGTTTGCCTAGTGGTAGCACCGGCCCTGGCCCCATCATTGGTGTCATTGGACCCCATTGTTGGTGTCATTGGTTTAAATTGTGCCCCATCATTGGTGTCAGTGGGATGAACCTTTGTTGGTGTCAGTGGATGAAATAGTGCCCTAAGGGCCAGATTAAAGCAAGCAAAGTGCCACATCCCGCCCCCTGGGCTACAGTTTGGAGGCCACTGCACTATGGGATTGATTTACTAAAGGCAAATAGGCTGTTCATTTTGCAAGAGAATTTGCAATTAGCTTAGTGAAAATAAAAGTATTTTACTTGCATGATGGAATTCAGCGCAGCTTCATCTCGTTCACTAAGCTAAGGGAAAATTCCCTTTCAAAGTGAGTGTTCTAGTTGCTTTTAGTAAATCAAACAATTTGTAGAGCAGGGAATGAAATCCATCTCTTCCCTTAGAAAAAGCACCTCACACAGTGTAGTAAAACACAGGCTAGGCACACATTTAACCCTTTGATAGCCCCTGATGTTAAGCCCTTCCCTACCAGTGTCATTAGTACAGTGACAGTGCATATTTTTAGCCCTGAACTGTATTAGTCCCCAAAAAGGGTTAAAAGTGCCAGAATGTCCGCCGCAATGTCGCAGTCCCGCTATAAGTCGCTGATCGCCGCCATTGTTAGTAAAAATAATAATAATGTGAATGTACAATGTATATGTAAAGTGCTGCGTAAATTGACAGCGCTATATAAGTACCTGAAATAAATAAATAAATACATGATAAACGATTCCCAGAGCACACTGAGTCTCCAAAAGATATATCACAGCAGTAATCATCTCTATGGTCATGTGATAAGGGTAGCGGATTGTAGATTAGCCAGTAAAAGGGGCTCTCAGATCGCTAATGCCCTGCTTCCGCCTTAAAGAGATCTTTTCAACACAGGATCCCTTGTACAATGGGAACCCAGTAAGGTAAGGTAATATACTTATCTGTATTCATTACACCCCATTACATGTATGGATTTTTAAAAGTACAGCAGAGCTCAGACTGGGATAGGGTGAAATCTATCTATCTATCTACATTATCTCACAAAAGTGAGTACACCCCTCATATTTTTGTAAATATTTTATTCTATCTTTTCATGTGACAACACTGAAGAAATGACACTTTGCTACAATGTAAAGTAGTGAGTGTACAGCTTGTATAACAGTGTAAATTTGCTGTCCCCTCAAAATAACTCAACACACAGCCATTAATGTCTAAACCACTGGGAGCAAAAGTGAGTACACCCCTAAGTGAAAATGTCCAAATTGGGCCCAAAGTGTCAATATTTTGTGTGGCCACCATTATTTTCCAGCACTGCCTTAACCTTCTTGGGCATGGAGTTCACCAGAGCTTCACAGGTTGCCACTGCAGTCCTCTTCCCCTCCTCCATGACGACATCACGGATAGGGTTGCCACCTCATCCCTTTAAAACCAAACACATATTAATTACACAGGTTCAGAGGCTGATTAAGGTGATAATTAGTGTTGAGCGAACCCGGACTGTAACGTTCGGGTCCGTACCGAACTTTCGGGTGTCCGTGGCACGGACCCGGACCCGGACATTTCAAAAATCGTTCGGGTTCGGTCCGGGGTTCTGCTATTTTACTCCACGTGTTGAGAAGCTGCAGGGCAGCCAATCAACAAGTGTTTCACTGGTTTGCCCTTAGAAGCCATCACAGCCATGCCTACTAATGGCATTGCTGTGATTGGCCAGTGCATCATGTGACCCAGCCTCTTTATAAGCTGGAGTCACAGTGCTGCAGTCACATGCTCCTTGGGTTAGTGTAGGGAAAGGTAGCTGACTGCGTGAGGGACAGATTTGAGACATTTTAAGACCTGATCCTGCATCCTGAGATAGATTATTTTACTACTGCTGT
>BLSH010186268.1:226438-238920 GCA_018402905.1 Glandirana rugosa
GTTATTTATATATATATGTCTCTCTAGAGAGAGAGAGAGAGAGAGAGAGAGAGAGAGAGATATATATATATATATATATATATCTATATATTTATAATATTATTATTTGAAGTCTCCCTTTTGTGGGTTATAAGGTTTTACGCCAGTTTTGTTGCTAAGCATTTACTGCGGGCAAGGAGCTTCTTGAGCAGGTGAATGCAAATCTAATTATCTAGGGCGTATAAGTATTTTTTTTATTTATTTTTCTTTATTTCTTTATTTCCAATATTTATTATAATATTTATATATCTATATATATATATATATATATATAGAGAGAGAGAGAGAGAGAGAGAGAGAGAGAGAGATCTCTCTGTATATATATATTTATTGGAAATCTCCCTTTTTGTGGCTTATAAGGTTTTACGCCAGATTTGTTGCTAAGCATTTACTAAGGGCAACCAATCAGGTAAGGACATTCTTGAGCAGGTGAATGAAAATACAATTATCTGGGGAGCAAAAGTATTTTTAGGTGAATAAGTGAAACTAGTGACATATTTTATGATAACTTTTATACACTTATAAAATATTTATTTATTTTATTATATATTTTTTCTTTATTTACCTTTATTTCTTTATTTATAACATTTATTATAATATTCATATATCTATATCTAAATAGATATAGATAGTATATGTACGAATGTGAGTTAGGGACTTTAGATTGTAAGCTCCTTGAGGGTAGGGACTGATGTGAATGTAAAATATGTAAAGTGCTGTGTAAATTGACGGCGCTATATAAGTACCTAAAATAATAATAATAATATGCATACATATTTATTTATTGGAAATCTCCCCTTTTGTGGGTTATAACATTTTACGCCATTTTTGTTGCTAAGCATTCACTGCGGGCAACCAATCGGGTAAGGACATTCTTGAGCAGGTGAATGAAAATACAATTATCTGGGGAGCAAAAGTGACCCTTTAGGTAGAATACAAGATGGATTCATTTTTTCCAAAAAATACTTTAAATGAACAAAGCATATTCATCCCAGCGCAAACCTTTTATGTAACTCGTATAAATATTTGATACGCAAGAATATTTTCTAAGCAGCTTACATTCTAAAGCGCTGCGCAAACTGTTGGCGCTATATAAGTCCTGTATAATAATAATAAATGGCCGTATGCTGTAATGTATACAATATGCGTGGATAATTTGTGGCTCATCCTGTATTTTGTACTTTTTCCTGTCTCAGATGTACATAAGGGAAATCGTTATTTCCTTATTTTTAAAGCCGATACCAAGATGTAAAAACATATTTTCTGGGTATTGCTTTGTTGGCAAAGAAGCAGGAACTTGAATATCCGACAATACACACTGTGTTTTTTTTTTCTCTTGTGTTTGAATCACACAAAAAGTGCCATTATTATTTTTATTTTTTTTGGGGCATTTGAAAGTAAAAACTCGTTTAAAATGTTAAAATATTTTGTAGGTGAAATAATGCAGCTATGCAAAACCAAATATGACAAAAGGTAAACTGAACCTAAAATAAAATCTTAGGTAATGTACAATATATATGTAAAGCGCTGTGTAAATTGACGGTGCTATATAAGTACCTGAAATAAATAAAATATAAAGAAATTGGCTTTAGCGGACATCGGTGTATCAAGCACAGGGGCTGCACAATGAGAACCGATAACATATGGGGGTTGATCTACTAAAACGCTGCGCAAACTGTTGGCGCTATAGAAATCCTGTATAAAAATAATAAAACTGGAGAGTGCAAAATCTGGTGCAGCTCTGAATGTTATCCAATCAGCTTCTAGCTTCCGCTTGTTCAATTAAATGTTGACAATAAAACCTGGAAGCTGATTGGTTTCTATGCAGAGGTGCAGCGGATTATTGCGGCGGTACCATCTTGTCCTGTAGCTTTGATAACGAGGAATAGGATATAGAAGAATACCCAAACATATAGAGGAAAGGATGCTTTGATGTCCGCTTTGTAGAACAGTTTTTTTCCCCTTGAAGATGCACTTTGCGGGTTTTAGGTCATTTATTTCTTCCAAATTTAAAAAAAGACAAAAGGCAAATAGGCTGTGCACTTTGCAAAGTGCAGCTGAACTCTGCAAGTGCAATCGCTCCACAGCTTAGCAAATGAGCAGAAGCTCTGCTGACTTCCATGCACAAGCGAAAATGTGCAATGCATTTTTTATTTTCCTTGCATGTGATTGGGTGTTCTTTGGAAAGTGAAGCTTTACTTCATTTACTAAGCAATTGGAGCCGCTGCACTTGCAGAGAGGAACTGCACTTTGCACCGTGGGCAGCCTATTTACCTTTAATCAACCTCTGTGAGTCAGGTAACTTTAACTAAGCATACATTATACCCATTTAGATTTATTGAAATCTCTACTTGCATATCATTATTTTTTTTTTTTAAAAAGTTGAAACTTTTTTTTTGAGCCATAAATGACATTAGATAAGGTTTATAAAATCAAAGGAAGGTTCAGTATATATCCATATATAGTTTAAAAAATAACTTATCAGAGAAAGGAAGCTTTGATGTCCACCTTGCATGTTCTTGCCCTAAACATGCACTTTGCAGGTCATTTATTCCTTTAAATTACCCCCCAAAATTAAAAAAAGTTTCTCAGGGGTCGATTTACTAAAGCTGGAGAGTGCAAAAACCGGTGCAGCTGTGCATGGTAGCCAATCAGATTCTAAGCTCAGCTTGTTCAATCAATAAAACCTTGAAGCTGATTGGTTTCTGTGTGAAGCTGCACCAAATTTTGCACTTTCAAGCTTTAGTAAATCAACCCCTCAGAGTCACATAATTATAAATAAGCGTATCGTTATTTTTTTTAAACTTTTTTTTTGAGTCATACATTACATTAGATAAGCCTTATAAAACCTAAAGCTCCATGCACACTGGACGCTCTATATAGTCGTTTTGGACGTCGGATTTCTGGCAGAAAAACGCTGCTTTTAAAACAAGCTTTTATCAGCGTTTTGTGATAGCGTTTATGCACGTTTATCGTCGTCTGCGTTTTTGAGCGTTTTTCTTTTAACCTCATTAGCTTCCATTGACTACAAAAAACGCTGGGCGCCGATAAACGGCTGTTTAGCTGCGTTTATCGGCGTCCAGCGTTTTTTGTGGTCAGAAGAACGACTCTTGAACGCCAATTCAGGGCGTTCGGATAACAGCCCATAAGTGCCACTGCTGTTAAACGACAATAAACGTCCATGTGTGCACGGACACATAGAATAACATGAAGGGGTGTTTTTGGGCTGTTAAAAAAAACGCCTGAACGACCATAAACGGTCGTTTATCAGCTTCAGTGTGCATGGAGCCTAAGGAAGGTTCAGTATATATCTATCTATACAGTTAAAAAAAAAAACATATGGGGGAAAGGATGCTTTAACGTCCACCTTGCATGTCTTTGCCGTAAAGATGCACTTTGCAGGTAATTTACTCCTTAAAATTACCCCCCAAAATTTAAGTCAATTCTCAGGGGTTGATTTACTAAAACTGGAGAGTGCAAAATCTGGTGCAGCTGTGCATGGTAGCCAATCAGCTTCTAACCTCAGCTTTTTCAATTTAGCTTTGACCCTAAAACCTGGAAGCTGATTGGTTTCTTTGCAGAGCTGCACCAGATTTTGCACTCTCCAGCTTTAGTAAATCAATCCATCAGAGTCACATAATTATAAATAATATTCTTTTGAGTAGTCAATTACATTAGATAAGGCTGAGAAGAAGTGGATGCCGCGCTAATGCAAGGACCCTAACTAAGCTGCAGCCTAAATGTGGAATACGCACTTCAAATAAACATCAAATAAATTGATTATTGATTTTAGCATTAGATAAGGCCATTTGCAATCTAAGAAAGTTTCAGTAAATATCTATATATAATTTACAAAAATTATTACACCCCGTTTGCTGGCCACCGGACTCATGAAAATAAAGATTAGTCAATGTGTTGTTTTTATTACTCTTCTCACTTTGATACTAAAGCTGTCCTTCGTTCAGATTTTAGGGACATGTGTTAATTTAGGGATTAAATATTTGTGTAAATTCATCCTATAGTCGCATACCTCATTGCTAAAGACAGGAAAAATAAAATATAGAGGACATAGAAGTAGAGATGAGAAGATGTGATAAGCACATAATATAAAAACAAGATATTATTTTTTTGTTATGTCTTGACTGTAAAAAAATATATATTTTTTATTTTAATTTTTTGAAATTACTGTCTGGGTTACGTAAAACAAAATCTAATTACTACATTTTGACTGCCTTGACAGGTGTAAGGATACAAATTGCAATAAAGCAAAAAGTGACATTAAAATGTCAGTAAAATGACAATGAGATTGGTCAATGTGCTGTTTTTATTACCCTTCTCACTTTGATACTGAAGGTGTCTTCAGATATTATGGGCATGTCATGTTAGGGATTAAATATATGTGTAAATTCATCCCCCCCCCCATAGTTGCATACCTCATTGCTAAAGACAGGGAAAATAAAATATAGAGAGCATTGAAGCAGAGATGAGAAGATATGATAAGCACATAATAAAAAAACAAGATATTATTTTTTTTACATGTCTTGACTGAAAAAAAAAATATATATATATATTTTTTTTTAATTACTGTCTGGGTTACTTAAAAAAAAAATCTAATTACTACATTTTGACTGCCTTGATAGGTGTAAAATGACAATCAGATTGGTTGATGTGTTGTTTTTATTACCCTTCTCACTTTGATACCGAAGGTGTCTTCAGATATAAGGGACATGTAAATTTAGGGATTAAATATATGTGTGAATTTATCTCCCCCCCCCCCAATAGTTGCATACCTCATTGCTAAAGACAGGGAAAATAAAATATAGAGGACATAGAAGCAGAGATGAGAAGATATGATAAGCACATAATATAAAAACAAGATATTATTTTTTTTACATGTCTTAACTGAAAAAAAAATATTTTGTTTTTTATTTTTTTTTAAATTACTGTCTGGGTTACTTAAAAAAAAAACGAATTACTACATTTTGACTGCCTTGATAGGTGTAAAATGACAATCAGATTGGTTGATGTGTTGTTTTTATTACCCTTCTCACTTTGATACCGAAGGTGTCTTCAGATATTAGGGACATGTAAATTTAGGGATTAAATATTTGTGTAAATTCATCCCCCCCATAGTTGCATACCTCATTGCTAAAGACAGGGAAAATAAAATATAGAGAGCATAGAAGCAGAGATGAGAAGACATGATAAGCACATAATATAAAAAAATATATATATATATTTTTTTACACGTCTTGACTGTAAAAAAAACCCATATATTTAAAAAAGTTTTAAAATTACTGTCTAAGTTGCATAACAAAAAAAAAGTGAATTACTTGAATTGACCAACACTTCAATACCTTTGAGCTACCGTTTCCCAGGAGAGAGTCTTAAATAAACATCCCTTTGTATATTTTCACTGAGTTCTAAGTGGATTGTTACAGTAGTAAAATGTGATTTCAATGAAGAAAACTCTCTGAGCTCCCGATATTTTGGGTGCATTGTAAAAATAGAGCCTTAGTGGGCCTTCCCCAACTGTTTGTTCCATCGTCTTATTTTAACGATAACCGCACTGAAATTAATTTAACAGAACTGCAGTTGCCGCCTCGTTTTATTATAAAGCCACGCATTTCTAGAAACCACCTTGTTAAAATTACTTTTAACCTTTAGATGATTACAACAGAGGGTGGTTACAAAATAACTATTTTTTTTTTTTGTGTTCAATAATTTTTATTAAAGAAGTATAAACATCTACAATTAGGCTCCATGCACACTGGACGCTATAGGGCTGTTTCAGCGTCGGGTGGGAGACGCTGCTCACAAAACGTTCTATTTGCAGTGTTTTGTAAGCAGCGTTTAGCGGCGTTTTTCGGCATCAGCGTTTTTTTTTTTTTTACTTCATTGGCTTCCATTGACTGCAAAAAATGCCAGACGCCGATATACCGCCGTTTACCGGCGTCTGGTGTTTTTTGTGGTCAGGAGAACGACTTTTGAACGCCAATTCAGGGCGTTCACATAACAGCCCAAAAACGCCACTGCTGATAAAAGACAATAAACGACCATGTGTGCATGGACACATAGGATAAAATAAAGTGGCGTTTTTGGGCTGTTAAAAAAAACGCCAAAACGACCAAAAACGGTCGTTTTTGAGATACAGTGTGCATGGAGCCTTAGCTTCCAACGGGACTGACCATAAAAGTATAAGGCCCAGCATAGAACATACAGGAGGAGTTTCCGCCTATCCATCATTGTGAAGTATAACGACCAATCTCAGAACACTATATGGTCTTGGTGGATCAATAAGAGTCAACTACAAAAAAAAAAAGAATAAGGTACAACTTTCTGAAGGGCTCTAGAGCCTTTTTCGGGCATGGACTCTAAGCTATATGTACCTTGCCTATTAGCACGCAGGGGCTGATTTACTAAAACTGGAGAGTGCAAGATCTGGTGCTGCTGTGCATGGTAGCCAATCAGCTTCTAACTTCGGCTTGTTCAATGAAGCTTTGACAATCAAACCTGAAAGCTGGTTTTTATGCAGCGCTGCACCAGATTTTGCACTCTCCAGTTTTCGGAAATCAACCCCTGCGTGCTAATGGATAAGGTACATATAGCTGAGAGTCCATGCCCGAAAAAGCTTTAGAGCGCATCAGAAAGTTGTACCTTGTTCTTTTTTTTTTTTTTTTTAATACATCATAAATTGTATTTATGGAGCATCTATTTTGTCATGTAATCATAGCACTATAGAGGAAAAATAACGTTTTTATAAAAAGTGGGGCATTGTACAGCATTGAGCGGTTGAGATGACAGGAAATTCACTTATAATTTTTAAGTTTCCAATGCCATTGCTAAACAGTCCGCAGTGGTAAATCAATAGCTGGAGCCTTTTCTTGACATATCTTCGAAAAAGTCATAAGCTCTTGAGAATGGTCACCATCATAGTACAGCATGTACAGCAATGTAGAGGGGCATTGTACAGCATTGTAGAGCAGGCTGAGATGACAGGGAATTCGCTCAATATTTTTAAGTTTCTACTGCCATTGCTAAACAGTCCACAGTGGTAAATCAATAGCTGGGAGAATTTTCTTGACATACCCTCCAAAAGCTCTTGAGAATGGTCACCAATATTGTACAACGTGTACAGCATTGTAGAGGGGCATTGCTCAGCAGTGTAGAGCAGGCTGAGATGACAGGGGATTTACTCATACTTTTTACGTTTCTACTGCCATTTCTAAGCCGTCAGCAGCGGAAAATCAATAGCTGGGAGCCTTTTCTTGACATATCCTGCAAAAGACGTAAGCTCTTGAGAATGGTCACCAGCATAGTACAGCATGTACAGCAATGTACAGCAATGTAGAGGGGCATTGTACAGCATTGTAGAGAGGGTTGAGATGACAGGAAACTCACTCATACTTTTCACATTTCTGCTGCCATTGCTAAGCAGACAGCAGTGGTAAATCAATAGTTTGGAGTCTTTTCTTGACATAGGCACCAAAGCCGAAAGCTCTTGAGAGCGGTCACCAATATTGTACAGCATGTACATCATTATAGAGGGGCATTGCTCAGCAGTGTAGAGAAGGCTGAGATGACAGGGAATTTACTCATACTTTTTAGTTTCCACTGCCATTGCTAAATAGTCCACAGTGGAAAATCTTTAGCTGGGAGCCTTTTCTTGATATACCCTTCAAAAGCTCTTAAGATCAGTCACCAATATTGTACAGCATGTACAGCATTGTAGAGGGGCAATGTACAGCATTGTAGAGGGGCAATGTACAGCATTGTAGAGGGGCAATGTAAAACATTGTAGAGGGGCAATGTACAGCATTGTAGAGGGGCAATGTAAAACATTGTAGAGGGGCAATGTAAAACATTGTAGAGGGGCAATGTACAACATTGTAGAGGGGCAATGTACAGCATTGTAGAGGGGCAAAGTACAACATTGTAGAGGGGCAATGTACAGCATTGTAGAAAGGCATTGAACATTGTATAGCAGGCTGAGATGACAGGGAACTTACTCATTCTTTTTAAGTTTCCACTGCCACTGCTAAATAGCCCGCAGTGGAAAATCAATAGCTGGGAGCTTTTTCTTGACATATTCTCCAAAAATTGAAAGCTCTTGAGAATTGTCATCATCATTGTATAGCATTGTAGAGGGGCATTGTACGTCGGGCTGAGATGACAGGGACCTCACTCATATGCTTTCAGTTTTTACTGCCGTTGCTAAGCCTCCAGCAGTGGAAAATTAAAAGTTGGAAGCCTTTTCTTGAAATATCCACCAAAAGCCAAAAGATCTTAAAACTGGTCACCATCATCAATTACTTACCTTAGCTGTCCCGAAAGTGTGAATTTTAGATGACATTAATAGATACGCCAACCAACCTAAAGGAGACTTAGAATTTTGTCAAATAAGTGAACTTCTGAATCTCCAAATGCTCTTTTATGAGAGGGAACTTTGCTTTTTAGGGATGGCAGTTAATAAAACTATTCAAAAACCATGTTAGCAAAGGTTAAACTGAAAAGTTATACAAAGTATAATCCTTCGATTGGTGAGTTGTGACTATTTTATCTGGTTACTGATAGGAGGTCGAAGTCCCGGCTTAGCCAATTAGGTTTGAGCTGCCATAGGTAATAAGCACAGGTGGTGGATATTTATTTTTTATGTATTCATTACAGGTACTCATATAGCACTGTCAATGTATGCACATATTGTTTACATTCACATATTAAGATATTTTTTCATTTGAAAGAACTCGTAGGATTGCACTACCTAGCAGAGTTATAATGATTTACAGGGCATGTTAGGATAGCTAAAAGAGCAAAGGGCCTAAACCATTAGTAGCCAATCAGCAATTATCTACATTCTGACTGCCCTAAACAGCTGTAAAATGACAATTAGATTGGTTGATGTGTTGTTTATATTACCCTTCTCAGTTTGCCACTAAGGATATCCTTCAGATAAACCTATCTTTATCCTTTCTGCTCGTGTCACCAGTAAAATATCTTAAGATGAGCAAAATCACTAGATCCGTTATTGTAATTGTTGTTGTGATTACCATTTAGCAATGACAA
Source organism: Glandirana rugosa (assembly GCA_018402905.1). Classification (NCBI taxonomy): domain Eukaryota; kingdom Metazoa; phylum Chordata; class Amphibia; order Anura; family Ranidae; genus Glandirana; species Glandirana rugosa. The sequence continues at coordinate 235,541 of BLSH010186268.1, forward strand.
GTTTGCGGTAGTTTATATAAAGGAAGATACAAAAATTACAAAGCCAAACTAAACATAAGGAGTGAGCAGGGTTGGATATTTGGGCCATGGAAAAGAATGGTTAAACGTGGATGGGTGGTGAGTCAAACAGGGATGGGTTGTGCATTAAATTAAGCTGGACGGTAAACTAGGTTAGGATGGTGAGCTAAATAGGGAATGGTGGTGAATTAAATGGAGATGGATGGTGAGTTAAGGTAGGATGGTGAGTTAAATGGGGAAGGGTGGTGAATTAAATTGAGATGGATGGTAAGTTAGGGTAGAATGGTGAGTTAAATAGGGAAGGGTGGTGAATTAAATTGAGATGGATGGTGAGTTAAATGGGGAAGGGGGGTGGAATAAATGGGGATGGATGATGAGTTAGGGTAGGATGGTGAGCTAAATGGGGAAGGGTGGTGCTGGTGAATTAAATTGAGATGGATGGCAAGTTAAGATAGGGTGGTGAATTAAATGGGGAAGGGGGGGGGTGAATTAAATGGAGATGGATGGTGAGTTAGGGTAGAATGGTGAGTTAAATGTGGAAGGATGGTGAAATAAATGGAGGTGGATGGTGAGATAGGGTAGGATGGTGAGTTAAGTAAGGAAGGATGGTGAAATAAATGGAGACGGATGGTGAGTTAGGGTAGAATGGTGAGTTAAATGTGGAAGGGTGGTGAATTAAATGGAGATGGATGATGAGATAGGGTAGGATGGTGAGTTAAGTAAGGAAGGATGGTGAAATAAATGGAGGTGGATGGTGAGATAGGGTAAGATGGTGAGTTGAATGGGCACAGGCAATAAGTTAAACATGTATAGATGGTGGGTTGAGCAGTGAAGTGAGTTAAATAGGTAAGGCTGGTGAGTCAAATGGAAACACATGGTGAGTTAAATAGGGATGGTGATATAAATAGGGTAGGATGGTTAAATGGGGAAGGGGTGTAAATTATGAGACACATGGTAAGTTAAGGCAGGATGGTTATATGGGGAAAGGGTGGTGAATTTAAAAAGAGACAGAAGGTGAGTTGGGGTAGGACAGTAAGTTGAATGGGATTAGATAAGGAGGTAAATGTGTATGGATGGTGCGTTAAATGGAAATGCATGGTGAGTTAAACATAGATGGATGGTGAATTAAATAGGAAAGAATGGTGAGTTAAGCGGGGACGGGTAGTAAGTTAAATAAGGAAGGAGGTGAGCTTAATGGAGTCAAGAGCCTAGTAGAGTTAGGATTCTCTGGTGACTTTGCAGAATTATTTAACACACACACTGGAATTTTCAATAAACTAGTGAGTTAGAAGTTTAAATGATCCCCTTTATTGCCTAATAGACTCATGCCCCCAGGATGTCTTATAGATTCCTTCTTCCGCCTTGAGAGATGCCGAAAGCTTAAATCTTTAATAACGTAAGTCAGCTAATAAAGTATAAAAATCACTTAAACTCCAAACTTTCAGCATTAATCAATGGCTAACACGTTTCAATGCTCTATTACGCCAATAAAACTGTACAAAGAGAAATGATCACAGGCATAGTTTAGTAATCCACGGTGACCAGTCTTAACTTTCTGAAGTCAGATCAGTGAAGAAGATATTGTCTAGCCTTCAGCTATTGGACGTTTAAAGGGCGATCCTTCTATCACCCTGGAGGCCCACAATCTCTTTTTCTTGCCGAAAAGTTCTTTTTTTATATCTTATGTACAAATCTTTCAGGATTTATTTTAAGGAAGCAGCTCAAAAGAAAAGTTGTAATAATTCCCATAGCAACCAATCAAGTGTTTTTATTTTTCAAACAATTCTTTGTAGTATTTCTCTCTATAATGCCTTTGGGGCTGTGCATGTGTTTTTTAAGTGCGCATGAGCAACTAAGAGTCATCTCTCTTCTTTTCTGACCTAAATAATAAAAGTGATTTGGGACTACACAGATCATTTGTTTAAAAATTCTGGCATTACAAGATTTTTCCAGTCTCGGAAAGTTGGCCGGCGTGAGATTCTGATTGGTCCCGGAGAGTTTGTGGTGTGTACCTATTGTTCTTGACCCTGTTAAATAAGCCCCTAAAATTGGAGCATAGAGCTAGGCATGGCACGGGCAACATTTCACTACCAGAAAAACTAGCAATAGTAACATAGTAGTGGAAAAACAAAAACACACAAGACTTTCTAGTTCTCAATCACGCATATTTCAACGTCCATCGTTTTTTGAGGTGTCCTCCTTACCTTCCATAGAAAATAGGGAATAGGAATAAACGTTTAATAACGTGGTGTATGCCAGCATTCAACATTGCCTGAGCTAAGAGGAAAAAAGTCACATTACATCCAGCAGCTCGGTAATCCCAACAACTATACACAGATCTTTCATGTCCTGTTGTTATGGTCATCCTTCCACAGAGAACATGCCTTACCTTCAAATTTTAAATAACTGTGATAAAAAAAAAAAAAACACATTTTCTTCTGCAGAAATATCTTTCTTATTATTTTCTTAATTTTCTATCTTTATTCATGCTTTCAATTGTGTTTGCTGCTGTATTTAGCTTTGGAAAAGTTCTTTCACATAGGCCTTGCTGTAAAGAAACTACAATCGGACACGGCCATGTTAGAGAGAATTTATCGGCAATTAATATATTTTTTTGGTTTCTAGGAAACTTTATGGGACTAAAAAACATAAAAAGTGCAACGCTACCTTACTAATCAATAGCTTAACAATAATGATAATAAGGTAGCGCTGCATTTTTGTTGTTTTTTTTGGTGTGGGAACACGAACCTTAGCAGCAAGACTTTTACTCACAGTTTTTTATTTTTACCTCCAGAAGTTCATTGTAAATAGCAGTGCGGTGATTACCTATTAAACTTTATGGGAATGTGTTGTTTTTTATTGTTTTCTTCAGCCTGTTTGGAAAACTCTTTGCAAACATAAAATATGATACAAAAATGTTTGTGCTTAGGGAAGAAGTTGGGCCAAAAGGCAAAAGGAGAAGTCAGGTTTTACTTGTATGTCTGAATAATTCAATATCTCAGAATATTTTCTTTCTTTCTTTTTTTTTTCTTTCCTTCCTTCCTCCCATCCTTTCTTTTTCCTTCCCTCCCTCTTTCTTTCCCTCCTTCCTTCCTTCCTTTCTTCCCTCCCTCCCTCCCTCCCGTATTTCTCACTCTTTCTTTCTTTCCTTCCTTTCCTCCCTCCTTCGTTCTTTCTTTCCTTCCTTCCCTCTCTCCCTCTTTCTTTCCTTCCTTCCTCCCATCATTTCTTTTTCCTTCCCTCCCTCCTTGTTTCCCTCCTTCCTTTCTTCCTTCTTTCCCTCCTTCCCTCCCTCCCGCTTTCTTTCCTTCCTTCCCTCTCTCCCTCTTTCTTTTTTTCTTTCTTTCTTTCTTTCTTTCCTT
>BLSH010186268.1:238991-259411 GCA_018402905.1 Glandirana rugosa
TGTACTGACCTATAAGAAACGTTTTCACCTAAAAATGGTGTAAGTGAAACGTTATCACTTTCAAGTAAAAGCGCCAGCAGTTTGCACAGCACTTTCCAACATTAGGGCAAACAATACTGTTACAATACAATTCAATTTAAATCCTGCTTTGTGATTGGGTTTTCTTTGCAAAATGTTTTTTCACAGCATCCACTACATTGTGAAAAAAAACCCCAGAAAGTAAAAATTCCCCTGCAAAATATAACATCACTTTGCAAAGTGTATGTGCTCTACTTCTTTAGTAAATCAACCCCATTTTGCCTGATTTGCTAACGGACTGAAGCCCGACCACTTTGGAAAGTGACTTTTTATTTTGCAAATGAACTTTCACTATTGCAAAGTGAATGTGGTAAAAATCCACTTTTGCAAAGAATATCCAGTCATGTGCAAGGGAAATAAAATAAAAACATAATTTTTGCTTGAACTTGATCGGATGATTGAAGTCAATACAATTTCATCTCATTTACTAGACTTGCTAGTGAAAATTCTCTTGCAAAGTGAAAATTAATTTACCACAGTGAACAGATTTTACTCCTTTAAGAAATCAGCAACATTATTACATTCCATAACTGAAATGGCTGCTGATACCAAATCAATCCAATATCCTGCCATATTATTTTGCAAATTATGGAAGAAAATGACATGGAGGTAATGAGAAAAATAATAATTCTGCTAGAAAAATATATGTATGTCTATCTATCTATCTATCTATCTATCTATCTATCTATCTATCTATCTATATATTATTATTATTATACAGGATTTATATAGTGCCAACAGTTTGCGCAGCGCTTTACAATATTAGGGCAGACAGTACAATTACAATACAAATCAATACAGGAGGAATCAGAGGGCCCTGCTCATTAGAGCTTACAATCTAGAAGGGAGGCATCTATCTATCTATCTATCTATCTATCTATCTATCTATCTATCTATCTATCTGTCTATTGTATATCTCAAGCACAGGTAGTCTGCCTAAAATGTTTTTAAGGGGTGGATATGCCTATACACATTCATGCTTATATTGCTGATTCCTGTCTGTTTATGCACAAGGCAAACAATTCTGCCTTACCTTAGGGCAAAGATGGTGGTTGGCCAAAAGAAGTCACCATAGCCAATTTGTTTCCATCTCAGATGAATTTGTTAGAAACATCTACTCTTTTCTAAGGCCAGGTTCACATATGTGCGGCCGCGGTCTACAGCATGGGGTCCGAAGAGTCCCTGTTCACCGAATCAGGTGCGACCCAGGTCCAAATTTTTGCCAGAATTTGTACCTGAATCGGAACCCAAAGACGCACAGGGCCCTTTTTACATGTGGACCGAGGCCGCCACCGAGCTGTGTGAACCGGTTCCATTGAGAGCCGCTCACAGTCTCCTGTCATGCGAATTGGATGCTGGGAAACCTGCATATGTGTGAACCCGGCCTTAAGAAGCTCATAGACATAGCTTTGACTTCCTTTTCTGTCCAACTTGCAGACAAATTATTTCTGGGCTCATAAAGGTGATGTGTGTTGGAAATGCCCATTAAACACAGGTCAGTATATTCCCATTGACTTCAATGGAGCATTTTAGGTGACATTTCAGAGGCTGCGTTTGATCTGCTTTGCATTGGGTTTCTTCTGGAGCAGAAGGTTCCATTGAGGTGAGATTACATTGTGGTCAAAGTAAGTCAAACACCCTATTATCCTTTTCTGGAAAAAAGCTGCTGCACCAGCTCTACCGGCCTGCACGGCCTTGATAAATAAGGCTTTGCCATTTTACAACGCTACCTACACAAATAGAGGAATACCTTCTAAATTTGGTAGGGTTTGGGGTGGTTGGATTAATTCTACATCTACTGTGTCATATGAAATGCTTTCACTATAATTGGTTAACTATACTGCATATATCTTCTTCTTCAGGTTTCTCTTATGACCCCTTCTTTGATCTCCATAATTAGTTGGGTTGAGAGAGCCTCCTTTGTTCTTTGAAGGTTCCCGGGGACACATTTAATTTTTTGATTATGTATCTGGATTGCCCTGGATTGGGTGTTGTGCAGTGTTGCCAACCTCCCGCAGCGTTTTTTACTGGCAAATCATGGAAAATCTTACTGGCAGAGCACATTTTTTACTGGCAACCTGAAAAATAACTGAACTCCAATTAAAAACTAAGACAATTGATATTTAAACACAACATGGAAACACTGAAAATACCCATATCAAGTAGTTTGCCCAGTTTACACTTAAAAAGTCAGCACAGCATGACAAATGATCAGACCCTGATATTTATAGACAGTTCTAAAAATCACAGATTTTTACAAACTGTCAGTAAATTTACTGGCGGTTGGCAACACTGGTGTTGTGTGACCCTCCAATATGTATCTCATATTCACTGTGTATGGCTGATTACTGGAATTGCTATAGTAGCCACCGGTGCTGCGGTATCTTTGTTTTGTGTTTTACCGTTTGTTGTCTACTGTTTGATGACTGTAATTGTACTGAAATTGAAAAGCATTAAAAAAAAAAGTAATTTTCAAAAAAAAAAAAAATTAAGTCAAACACAACCTTTTCACTTTCTCGAACGCTACATTTACATCAATGCTTTTGAGTAGCACTTTGTTCGATTGGCAGAGGCAGCGTTTGATAAGGACCTCCATTTACACGAGGCCCCTATGCGGGGATTAACATTTTTTAGGGAAGCTTCCACTATGCTTATAATTTACAGACACGTCTTCATTTCTTATATACAGGTGCTTCTAATAAATCAAGAAACAGTCACAGCAACATCTGTCACTTACATTTTAGCAGATACTGGATTTTGCTTAGAGAACCCAATAAAAATATTGATAATAGAAACTCGTGCTTTGCATTTTAAACCCAACAAGCAATAGCGCTTGTAATTGTCAATGAATTGTCTTTTTATTAGCTGAGAGTTGCTTCCGGATATTTCTGTTTGGGGATGTTGTGCAAATATATTGACATTGGAAACATCTGGGAAAACATCATTAATCTGGGGGTCTGTATTGCTCAAACTGTATCGCGTTACGTGCATGTATATTGCTTGTAGCCTCAGTATACGGCTCGGGTGATTCAAACTACATAATGGGACTGATTTACTACGGCAGTGGAAAATGTTCACGTAGCTTAGTGAATGCAGTGGGACTGTGTTCACTCCGAATTCCCAATTGCATGCAATGTAAAATAAATGAATAAATAAATACATATATAAATATATATATATATATATATATATATATATATATATATATATATACACAGTATCTCACAAAAGTGAGTACACCCCTCACATTTGTGTAAATATTTTATTCTATCTTTTCATGTGACAACACTGAAGAAATGACACTTTGCTACAATGTAAAGTAGTGAGTGTACAGCTTATATAACAGTGTAAATTTGCTGTCCCCTCAAAATAACTCAACACACAGCCATTCATGTCTAAACCGCTGGCAACAAAAGTGACTACACCCTTAAGTGAAAATGTCCAAATTGGGCCCAATTAGCCATTTTTCCTCTCCGTGTCATGTGACTCATTAGTGTTACAAGGTCTCAGGTGTGAATGGGGAGCAGGTGTGTTAAATTTGGTGTTATCGCTCTCACTCTCTCATACTGGTCACTGGAAGTTCAACATGGCACCTCATGGCAAAGAACTCTCTGAGGATCTGAAAAAAATAATTGTTGCTCTTCATAAAGATGGCCTAGGCCAGTGATGGCGAACCTTGGCACCCCAGATGTTTTGAAACTACATTTCCCATGATGCGCATGCACTCTGCAGTGTAGTTGAGCATCATGGGAAATGTAGTTCCAAAACATCTGGAGTGCCAAGGTTAGCCATCACTGGCCTAGGCTATAAGAAGATTTCCAAAACCCTGAAACTGAGATGCAGCATGGTGGCCAAGACCATACAGCGGTTTATCAGGACAGGTTCCACTCAGAACAGGCCTCACCATGTTCGACCAAAGAAGTTGAGTGCCGTGCTCAGCGTCATATCCAGAGGTTGTCTTTGGGAAATAGATGTATGAGTGCTGCCAGCATTGCTGCAGAGGTTGAAGGGGTGGGGGGTCAGCCTGTCAGTGCTCAGACCATACGCCGCACACTGCATCAAATTGGTCTGCATGGCTGTCATCCCAGAAGGAAGCCTCTTCTAAAGATTTTGCACAAGAAAGCCCACAAACAATTTGCTGAAGACAAGCAGACTAAGGACATGGATTACTGGAAACCTGTCCTGTGGACCAAGAGAAAACATATTTGGTTCAGATGGTATCAAGAGCGTGTGATAGCAACCAGGTGAGGAGTACAGTCAAGCATGCTGCTGGGAGTGTCATGGTCTGGGGCTGCATGAGTGCTGCCGGCACTGGGGAGCTACAGTTCATTGACCTCCTTGACGGTATTCCCGAGTGTGGCTCGGGGTGAGTTTTCACTGCAAATAGCGGTAATAGGGATTGGAGGACCTTAGTTATGAGGAAAGATTACAAGCACTGAACTTATTCTCTCTGGAGAAAAGACGCTTGAGAGGGGATATGATTTCAATGTACAAATACTGTACTGGTGACCCCACAATAGGGACAAAACTATTCCGTGCAAGGGAGCACACAAAGACACGCGGCCATTCACTAAAAACCTTAAAATGCGTAGAGGTTTATTTACGGTAAGAGCAGTGAGGATGTGGAATTCTCTTCCACAAGCAGTGGTTTCTGCTGGGAGTCTAGATAATTTCAAAAAACTATTAGATGCACACCTAAGGGACCACAACATTGAGGGATATACAACGTAATACTGACATAAAAACACACACATAGGTTGGACTTGATGGGCTTGTGTCTTTTTACAACCTTGCTGACTATGTAACTATCAAGAACTCAATGACCACACTTCTGCTTGGAATCCTTTATTTACCTGCAATGAGAAAGAAGAAGAGTCACTATAGAATAAGAGTTACTCTAGCATGTGGAATTTGAATGACCTATGTTAATAAAATGTAATGCTAACTTTTACATTACTTTTAGTACAGCCCATACACATATATATATATATTCACTTTCATATGATTGGGTGATTGTAGTGAACACAGATTGCCCCTATTAAATTAAAAACATGCACTTTCCAGAATGACAATTCTTGTAATGAGTAAAATAATTCTAACAGGGAACAAGCACTGTTAAAATGGTAACTGAAATGCTATTCCCTCTATTGCTAGAATATCTTAAACAAAGTCTGAGTCATTCTCATTATAGGCCATGTTTGATTGGGCTAACAACAGCAAAAGGCCATTGATGGTCAGATGGTGTACATCGGTTAATGAGGTCCAGGTACAAGATGTTGTATCAGGACCTCATTAAACTATGTACACCTTTTCCAATATTTATTCATCATACATATCCTGTTGTGGTTTAGCGTCTCCCTTAATATTGTTTTGTTTGAATCCATTCACAAGTGGTTTATTTATTAACCACTTAATGACGCCGTTGCGTACATTTACTGCTGCAAGGTGGCAGCATAACGTGAATCGGTGTCTATAAACAATGGTTCGTGCACGGGCGGCTAGGGGGTGAGCGTGCACCGCTGCCGGCGCTCTCTCGTGCCTGCTGCGAGCTCCAGGCGGTGGCCGCTGGTCGGGCGGACTCGATATCTGCCGACGACCCGCGACCACTTACAATAGAAGAAAAGCGGGGAACCGCCAATGTACACACGGCGGTTCCCCGCTCTGACAGGGCACATAACACTGATCTACTGATCCCTGTCACTGGGATCAGTTAGATCTCTTATGCCCCTGCCAGCCCAGCCCCCATACAGTTAGAACACGCCTAGGGAACACAGTTAACCCTCCCCTGCCCCTGTGGGTTAACCCCTTCACTGGCAATGACATTTATACAGTAATCAGTGGCTATTTAAACTTCTGTTTGCTGTATAAATGGTCCCAAAAAAGTGTCAAACATGTCCCACGTGTGTGCGCAATACCACAGCCCCGATGAAAATCCCAGATTGTTGCCATTACCAGTAAAAAAATATATAGTATAAACGCCATAAATCGCTTCTCATGGTTTGTAAACGCGGCAACGTTTGCGCAAACCAATCAATAAACGCCTACTGCGATATTTTTTTTTTTACCACAGATATGTAGAAGAATATATATCGGCCAAAACCGATGAATACATTTTCTTTTTATGGTTTTTTTTTTTTTGGATTTATATTTTAGCAAAAAGTAAGAAATATTGTTTTTTTGCAAAATTTTGTTCTTTTTTTGTTTAGCGGTAATCAGAAGTGACACAGAGGTGATCAAATACCACCAAAAGAAAGCTCTATTTGTGGAAAAAAAGGATGAAAATTTAATTTCGGTACAACGTCGCACGACCGCGCAATTGTCAGTTAAAGCAACGCAGTGCCGAATCACAAAAAGTGCTCTGGTCCTAACATGGGAAATCCTTCCGGGGCTGAAGTGGTTAAACAAGTAAAACATTTTCACATTGTGTTAAAAATTTTGGTGAATAAATCACAATTATCCAATTATGTTCAAACCAAGATTTTTTTTTTTCTTCCGGGTAATTGGGAATTCGAAACAAACAGAGATTCAGTATGCTTATATAATAATAATAATAATAATCTTTTATTATATCACCTGCTATATATTATATACCTATAGATCTCAATCCTTACATTCAGAGAAGGCTCACCCTATAAATGTATAGCAGCACACCTTGCCCATGTGTACCCTTCACCTTTTTACAGCTGATATATATATATATATATATTTTTTTTGTAGCTATTATCCAAAAATACATTTGCAAGTCAGTTCTTTAATATGATTTATTGTTAGAAACTCTTCTAATGGGGCCAATTAATAATGCTGATATATGTACTAGTTCTGACTGTCACTCGTCTTATCTATTTTATTTGTAAGTGAAAATTAGTATTTCAGTTCGCAAATGATTTTCCCGCATTGGGTCCTCTTTATTTATCCCATGAGTTATTCTTTCCCATCATGTTATAGAAACATAGAAAAGTGCCCGCAGAAAAAGAGCAAGTGGTCCATCATGTCTGCCTTTTGTTTTTAATACATGTTTTGTAATTTTTTTTTTTTTGGTAACTTTTTTATCTGAGTTTAGATCTATGTTTGCCCATGCATGTTTGAAAGCACTTGCTACAGCTAAGAAAATAGACACACAAGTTCCTGTACTAAAAGTATGCATGTCTTTTCTTTGTAAGGTCACCCAGCAAGACCATCATTACACAGTCCTTGATGGATCATAGTATAATGTACAATATTCGTGTACAGGAGTATGTTTTCCCATTCTGGTGATAATGAGCTTGTATGAGTATTTAATTTGATATAGTGGCATTTCTTTGCAAGCATTAAAAGATCATTACCATTTTTCCATAGAGAAAAAAGGAGTCTCTTTTTAATTCTACATATGCTAAAAAATTGCCCAAAAAGTGGCTGCCAGGTTTACAGTGTATCAGCTAATGTTTTTTTTATTCTTGCTCACATTTTGTGAATAGGGAGGAAATAGCCCCCTTAAAATGGAGCAAACTTTTGGGTAAGTTTTTTTTCTGGTACCCAAATATTTTATTGGCAATAAAGAAACGGCTTTTTAGGAATCTATTTCCCATTTTGTTTATCATAAAAAAATACTGCATATATATATATATACACACACACACACACTATATATTTATAATATATATATATATATATATATATATATATATATATATATATATATATATATACACATACTTCTCTATGGTGTATGTAAAAAAAAAATATATATATATATACACACACATATATATATACAGTATCTCACAAAAGTGAGTACACCTCTCACATTTTTGTAAATATTTTATTCTATCTTTTCATGTGACAACACTGAAGAAATGACATTTTGCTACAATGTAAAGTAGTGAGTGTACAGCTTGTATAACAGTGTAAATTTGCTGTCCCCTCAAAATAACTCAACACACAGCCATTAATGTCTAAACCGCTGGTAACAAAAGTGAGTACACCCCTAAGTGAAAATGTCCAAATTGAGCCCAAAGGGGTTGATTTACTAAAATTGGAGAGTGCAAAATCTGGTGCAGCTCTGCATAGAAACCAATCAGCTTCCAGGTTTTATTGTCAAAGCTTAAATGAACAAGCTGATGTTAGAAGCTGATTGGCTACCATGCTGAGCTGCACCAGATTTTGCACTTTACAGGTTTAGTAAATCAACCCCAAAGTGTCAATATTTTGTGTGACAACCATTATTTTCTAGCACTGCCTTATCCCTCTTGGACATGGAGTTCACCAGAGCTTCAAAGGTTGCCACTGGAGTCCTCTTCCCCTCCTCCATGATGACATCACAGAGCTGGTGGATGCTAGAGACCTTGCGCTCCTCAACCCTCCGTTTGAGGATGCCCCACAGATGCTCAATAGGGTTTAGGTCTGGAGACATGGTTGGCCAGTCCATCACCTTTACCCTCAGCTTCTTTAGCAAGGCAGTGGTTGTCTTAGAGGTATATTTTGGGTCGTTATCATGTTGGAATTCTGCCCTGTGGCCCAGTCTCTGATGGAAGGGGATCATGCTCTGCTTCAGTATGTCACAGTACATGTTGGCATTCATGGTTCCCTCAATGAACTGTAGCTCCCCAGTGCCGACAGCACTCATGCAGCCCCAGACCATGACACTCCCACCACCATGCTTGACTGTAGGCAAGACACACTTGTCTTTGTACTCCTCACCTGGTTGTCGTCATACACGCTTGACACCATCTGAACCAAATACGTTTATCTTGGTCTCATCAGACCACAGGACATGGTTCCAGTAATCCATGTCCTTAGTCTGCTTGTCTTCAGCAAACTATTTGCGGGTTTTCTTGTGCATCATCTGTAGAAGAAGCTTCTTCTGGGATGACAGCCATGCAGACCAATTTGATGCAGTGTGCGGCGTATGGTCTGAGCACTGACAGGCTGACCCCCTACCCTTTCGACCTCTGCAGCAATGCTGGCAGCACTCATACGTCTATTTCCCAAAGACAACCTCTGGATATGACGCTGAGCACGTGCACTGAACTTCTTTGGTCAACCATAGAGAGGTCTGTTCTGAGTGGAACCTGTCCTGTTAAAACGCTGTATGGTCTTGGCCACCGTGCTGCATCTCAGTTTCAGGGTCTTGGCAATCTTCTTATAGCCTAGGCTATTTTTATGTAGAGCAACAATTCTTTTTTTCAGATCCTTAGAGAGTTCTTTGCCATGAGGTACCATGTTGAGCTTCCAGTGACCAGTATGAGAGAGTGAGAGACTTTGTAACACTAACAAGTCACATGACACCGGGGAGGGAAAATGGCTAATTGGGCCTAATTTGGACATTTTCACTTAGGGGTGTACTCACTTTTGTTGCCGGCGGTTTAGACATTAATGGCTGTGTGTTGCGTTATTTTGAGGGGACAGCAAATTTACACTATACAAGCTGTACACTCACTACTTTACATTGTAGCAAAGTGTCATTTCTTCAGTGTTGTCACATGAAAAGATATAATAAAATATTTACAAAAATGTGAGGGGTGTACTCACTTTTGTATGATACTGTATGTGTGTGTCTGTGTTTTTAGATTTATGTAAACGATAGCTAGGTAATATGCAAGTTAATATAATTAAATTGTATTGTTTTTGTCGCTCATCCCAAATCCTACCAAACAAGGTGCCACAAAACACTGGTTGATGACCAGTGCTATTAAAAGACAAAGCAAAGTGTATAGGGAAGAACACAATTAGACTCCATGCATACTGGACACTTTCTGGACGTCGGATTTTAGTGGCAGGAGACGCTGCTTAGAAAGCGTTCTTTCAGCAGCGTTATGTAAGCAGTGTTTATCGGCGTCTGTGTTTTTGAGCGTTTTTTTTAAAACTACATTAGCTTCCATTGGCTACAAAAAACGCCGGATGCCGATAAACGGTCATTTAGTGGCGTATATGAGCATTTATCGGCGTCCAGCTTTTTGTGGTCAGAAGAACGACAATTGAACGCCAATTCAGGGCGTTCAGATAACAGCCCAAAAACGCCATTGCTGTTAAACGACAATAAACATCCATAGGATAAGGGGCGTTTTTGGGCTGTTAAAAAAAACACCCAAATGACCATAAACGGTCGTTTATCAGCTTCAGTGTGCATGGAGCCTAAAGATTTTAATTTCCCATAAATTCCAGCATAAATCTGAAGACTTCACAAAAAATTTCACTATTTTGAGGAAATGCTTTGGAGTCAATAGGGAAAGTAAAATTATGTTTAAAGGGTGCAATGGGCTTTAAATTGGCTCTTGAGCATTTTGTAGGATCCTTTAACCACTTCAGATCCGCGCTATTGCCGAAGTACGGCTCCAGCGTGGATCTGAAATGCCGGGACGACGTCCATGGATGTCGTCCCCTGTGCACGCTCCTCGCGCGCCCCTTGGTGGCAGCGGCGGCGCGCGCGCGCGTGCCCGTGGCTCAGGCGGACTCAATGTCCGCCCGGACCCGCGGATCTCTTTCAGGAGCCTCAGAACGGGGAACCGCCGTTGTAAACACGGCGGTTCTCCGTTCTGTGACAGGGGACATAGCAGATCTACTGATCCCTGTCACTGGGATCAGTTAGATCTGTTATGTCCCGACCAGCCCCGCCCCCCCACAGTTAGAACACACCCAGGGAACATATTTAACCCCTTCACTGCCCCCTGCTGGTTAACCCCTTTAATGCCAATGACATTTACACAGTAATCAGTGGATATTTAAATTTCTGATCGCTATATAAATGTCATTGGTCCCAAAAATGTGTAAAAAATTTCCGACATGTCTGCTGCAATATCGCAGTCCCGATAAAAATCGCAGATCGCCGCCATTACTAGTAAAAAAAATAAAAATAAAAACGCCATAAATCAATTCCCAGTTTGTAGACGCGATAACTTTTGCGCATACCAATCAATATACGCCAATTGCGATTTTTTTTTTTTACCAAAAATATGTAGAAGAATATATATCGGCCAAAACTGATGAATATTTTTTTTTAATGGATTTGTACTTTAGCAAAAAGTAAAAAATATTGTTCTTTTTTGCAAAATTGTCGCTCATTTTTTGTTTATAGCGGCGATCAGAAATAACGCAGCGGTGATCAAATACCACCAAAAGAAAGCTCTATTTGTTGGAAAAAAAGGACGCAAATTTTATTTGGGTACAACGTCGCACGACCGCGCAATTGTCATTCAAAATGCGACAGCGCTGAAAGCCAAAAATTGGTCTGGGCAGGAGGGGGGTTTAAGTGCCCAGTAAGGAAGGGGTTAAATCATACTGCTCTGGTGCCAAAAACAGACACTTATTGGCCTGTTTATTTTTATTTTTTTTATAAAAAGAAGGAAGGAAATGTACATCAACAATGCAAAAATACAACTCAAATACACTCAAAAACTTAAACAAATTTGTACAAATAATATTAAATGAAATATATGAATTTTGATTATAAGCTTTGTCAAGCAGGACCCTTGATTCCTTTTGTATTGAGTTGTATTGTAACTGTAATGTCTCCCGTAATTTTGTAAAGCGCTGCGCAAACTGCTGGCGCTATAAAAATCCTGTATTATAATAATAATAATCGCAGCTAGTCTAAACCCTGCCTGAAACTCCCCTCCCTGTCTAAAAGAAAGCTCTAACTTAAAAAAGAGACCTAAGCAGCTCAGTGAACAGAATTAACAGTTTCCATTTCTGGTAAATTTTGCTGACAGCAATATCAACTTCACATAAATCCCTCCACTCATCCATACAAGTGTGCCACCACCTTATGTAGGCACTAGGCAATTAGGGTATTTACAACTAGTGGACATGGACCAACAAAATGCCATTGGAATCTTATGCTCTGTCCCTCCTTCAACAGACCCTGAAGACCAACATTCGGCGATAGACTAGCCTACACAATTCAGTAGGAACTAGTTAAAGAAGTAAGTAACCTGAATAGTATCTTCCCCATCCAATGCGTAATAAAATGGGGCACATAAAAGTGTTGGGTCTTGGGGCCCAGAGATTCTTTGCAAACTTGTCAAAGTATCCACACATCACCGTGATTGTACAGGAAAAAACTCATACATATCTCTCATACTCTGACATACAATGACTGAAGTCAGCCATAGGTGTTTTGGAATCCCGGCCGGTTTAGGAGGAACCAAGATTCCAACCATTAATGGGCAGACTAAATGTACCCAAGGTGATTGAGCAATCAACTTGGCTACAACCAGACTGTCGGATATTAAATGCGATTATTGCTAGCGGCTGTTATAGCTGCTAGCAATAATCATTGTGTTCCCCCGCCCACTGGGAGAATACAATGGCTCTGTGGGAGGGATTCTCTCATTAACACCGACTTTGTTGATGGGGGAATCAAGCGATATTCTTTCCTGCAAGCCGTGGTTACAGGAAAGAAAATTGCTCATCTGTGGCCGGTCTTGCAAATAAAAAATATTCTGAAATTATTTACAGCTTTAACACCTAAAGGAATCAACCAATGACCTACTTGGCGATCTGGGCTATATGGTGTTAGTGTTTTACTTGTTGTCCACAGGGGTATAAACACAAAATTCCCTGCAACTTTCTTTTATAGGGTATTGGAGAATAAAATGGAAAAAAAAAGGAAACGGGGTAAAAATGAGGAGATTTACTGTACATATAACAAATTAATAATATATTTGCTATCGAGACTTTTGATGACTCAAAGGGACATGCCTCTAGAATCTCCATATATTTAGCAGAGAATTTAAATTGGGTCCATTAGAACCATGTCTTATGGAATCTTTCATTTTGTTTCAAGCTTGCCCTCCTCTGACATGTAGAAAGTTAATATCTGTCAACGTTTTCTGGTGGTTGAGGTGGGCCAACTATCTTCAGCTATCAGACTTTTGATAACTCAAAGGGACATGCCTCTAGATCTAGAATCTCCTTATATTTAGCAGATGATTTAAATTGGGTCCATTAGAACCACGTCTTATGGAATCTTTCATTTTGTTTTGAGTTGGCCCTCCTCTGACATGTAGACAGCTCATATCTCTCAACCTTCTCTTGTGGTCGAAGTGGACCAACTATCTTCAGCTATTGTGACTTTTGATAACTCAAAGGGACATACCTATAGAATCTCTTCATATTAAGCAGAAAATTGGAAATTGTGTCCATTAGAACCACGTCTTATGGAATCTTTCATTTTGTTTTGAGTTGGCCCTCCTCTGACGTGTAGACAGCTCATATCTGTCAACTTTCTCTTGTGGTCGAAGTGGACCAACTATCTTCAGCTATTGAGACTTTTGATAACTCGAAGGGACATACCTCTAGAATCTCTTCATATTAAGCAGAAAATTGGAAATTGGGTCCATTAGAACCACGTCTTACAGAATCTTTCATTTTTGTTTCGCGTTGGCCCTCCTCTGACATGTAGACAGCTCATATCTGTCAACCTTCTCTGGTGGTCGAAGTGGACCAAATATCTTCAGCTATCGGGACTTTTGATAACTCAAAGTGAAATGTCTCTAGAATCTCCTTATATTTAGGAGATCATTTAAATTGGGTCCATTAGAACCACGTCTTACAGAATCTTTCATTTTGTTTCGAGTTGGCCCTCCTCTGACATGTAGACAGCTCATATCTGTGAACCTTCTCTGGTGGTCGAAGTGGACTGGTAATCTTCAGCAACTTAGAGACATAATATGCTTTGGCTGAAGGCCTGTTCCTCTGCCCCCTTCCTGATAATGTTGGTTATCTTTCAAATGAGGGATCAAACAGATACAATGTTGCCAAAACTTGACTACTGTTTCTGTTGCAATCAAACGTATGCCTGTGTCCTTCTCCTGTGTCCTTCTTGGACTCCTTGGACAGGAATAGCGAGTGAACCTCCAACAAATCATATTTTGTATCCCTAGGTGGAACCTGTGGTATTTTGCAGTTACTCTAAATAAGAAAGAAACTCTGTTCCGATTTCCGAGTTTTACTGTGCACAAAGAGCTGCAGTTTTTGGCTGAATGTTGTCTTGGAGACACAAGGGAAAATGCAGCATCAATAGAACTTTTTAACTGGTGGAAATAAAAATGAAAGCGTTGCTTACAGCAATTTGTTGTACTCATTGATCCAGGGGCTATTATACTCCACAGTTGAAGCCAATTAATTCATCGGTGTGTTTTAGATTTTGGATGGAAACCTGAATGCCCAAAGGGGGGGCTTGCACAAACACAGGGAGAACATACAGACGCCATGCACATGGTGGCATCCTTTCTGGGACTTTCCCAGTCATCTTAAGCTAGCTTTCATTTTCTAAATATGATTTAAAATGATGCGGTTGCAATTAGGCCGCCTCAGCACGGCTCTGCTACACAGTTGGGCTGATTTACTAAGAAAAATTGAGAAACGTCATACAATAAATTGTGTGAATTTTCACTTCAACTATCCAATCATGTGAAAAGCAAATTCCTGTTCACTTTGAATACCTAATTGTGTGCGGATGAAAAATGAAACAGAAATTTGCAACTCATTGTGTGAATATTTTTAACCACTGGCGGGATGATTATGTCAGATTTTTGGTGCTGAAAGCGGTACGATTATTTTGCATGGAAATTTGGCGTTTTATATTGTAGGCCTGTAATTCTTAGGAATAACTCACTTAAATCGATCCAAACAAGAGTCTAGTAGACATCCCGGGTATGATAAAGTTTGAAACATGAAATCATAAATTATAATATAATAAATAACTATAAATAATTATCAAAAATAATAACATAATAGTAATAAAATGTATTCAATAATTGTCATCAAACCAAAAACACTGAAATTTGCTCAGTTGCAGAATTGTCGCTGTCGTCACTTTCAGTTTCTGATGATAAATTTCCCCAAAAATCAGTATCACTCAATTCTGCAAATGATTCTTATTTACTATCGCTGTTTTCTAGCTGATCAAAAAACAGTTTTGACGTAAAGGGACACTTTTTGGTTGCTATGGACGTTCTCAAGTTTCCAGGTAGAAAGAATGGCATATATAATATAAAAGTGCATGCAGGGCACTGGGCAAACCACTAGGGACAAAGGGGATGTGAAATGATTTCATACAATAATGTAATCCTACAGATCACAATGCACTGTATGTTTACTGTGTGTTTCACTTTTTGAATTTGCCGCCGGGCTCCGCCCCCGTGCGACGCAACTCTCGCAGGGAACGGAGCCCGGCACACAGAGGCATCGGGCGGAGGGACAGGCACGCTGACACCGCGGGAGGACAGCGCTGGATCCAGAGGACAAGGTGAGTAACCCAGCCTGGATCCAGCGATTCAATCCTGAGTGTGGCTCGGGGTTACCGCTAATGGTACTGAAATTCCACCCCGAGCCAAACTCGGGAATACCGCCAGGGAGGTTAAGCCTTGTTTACACTTGGGGTTGAGCGAGTGGTCAAAACACCCATTTTTACTGTCCCCCCAACCGTACCCCCTTAAACTCCAAAGGCTTTGCATCGTGGCGCAGCATAAATGCTCTCCGCTTTGCATCATGGCGCAGCAAAAACTAACCCTGCTATTGAATTTGGCAGGCAGTACTGCCTACCCAGTGTGACCAATTCAACTAAATAGGGCTTTGCTGCAACCACAATGGTGTGCAATGTGAGCTTTAGGGCCTAAAACAGACAGTGAGGAGGTGACATAATGGGGTTTATTTAAGGCAAATAGGCTGTGCCCTTTGCAAAGTACAGTTGCTCCAGAGCTTAGTAAATGAGGCAAAACTTCACTTTGCAAAAAGTACCCAATCACATGCAAAGAAAAAAAAAAAATAACTGAATTTTCGCTTGCACATGATTGTATGATGAATCTCAGCAGAGCTTTTCCTTATTTACTAAGCTCTGGAGCAACTGCACTTGCAGAGGTAAACTGCATTTGCACGTGCAAGTGCACAGTTTATTTGCAGTTTTTAAATCAACCCCCTCACCGCCTTTCAAACACCCTCTGAAAGGCCTCCCACCATGTATCATTCTTCAGCCCTTGGTAAATCAGCCTCTAGACCAGGGATCTCCAAACTATGGGCCTCCAGTTGTTCAGGAACTGCAATTCACATCATGCTTGGTCATGTCTGTGAATGTCAGAGTTTTACAACAGTCAGTTTTTTGTCTCATGGGACATGAAGTTCCACAACAGCCGGAGAACTGTACTTTGGAGATCCCTGCTCTTGACATACAGTATCCCAGAAGTATATAAAGGTCAACAGAGAGAGCCCATAAGGACCTTAAAGTGGAGTTCCACCCAGTTAAAAGTCAGCAGCTACAAAAAGTGTAGCTGCTGACTTGTAACAGTCAGACACTCATCTGTCCCAGGCTCCAGCGATGCGGTCGCCCGAGGGCTTGCTCTTCTCCCCTTTCCCTCGGCAGCACGGGCACTCGGGTTTGGCTTCAACGCTGTGCCTTGTGAATGGCCGGCGTATCTTCTGGGACCTGTGACATGCCCCAGAAGATTGCCGAGAGGGGGGGTGAGGTGAGCTTCCTTCCCGAGCCGCGGCTCTAGGAGAGGGAGTGGACCTGGGACCCTGTGAAAACAGGGTGGTCCCCCCCTAAAAAAAATGCCAATTGTGGCATGTCAGGGGGTCACCTTCCTTTAAAGCGGAAGTTCCATCTTTGGGTGGAACTCCGCTTTAAGCCTGGGTTCACATCTCAGCACGCTCCGGCTCACAGCAGAAGTCCGCTGCGTCTCCATTCACCATTTCAGGTTCGATTTCAGCCCGAATTGTGGGCTGAATTTGGACCTGAAAAGGACCAAAAAACACATAGGACTCCTGTGCAATTCAGAGAGAGCCGGTCACCATCTCCTGCTATGCAAATTGGATGTGGGGAAACCCGCATCCATTTCGCATAGGTGTGAACCCAGTCTAAAACATTTCTAAGGAGCTGTTTGGGATATTGATAATTCAGCACAAGCTGGAGTATCCTGTCATCAGCAAAAGACTGCAATTGGCACTTAAACGGAACACAAAAATTAGCATCTGGTGAAAATGCCGGCTCACGGTTATTTATGGCAGTGCAAGGCGCTATACATAGGCGTGGGCACATAGGGTGGCAGGTGTGCCTGGGCACACCCTAATCCCCCTGTACTGTGCAGATTACACCAGCTGCCTTGCTGCAGAGAAATGGATGGCGGAATCTCTGTCCTCAGTCCCTTTCTATGTCTAAAAAGTGAGACATCAGGGGTCTGTTTAGACCCCTGATATTTCATCAAAGGCCCCCCAACAGGGCTCCTAAATAAAATTGTAAAAAAAAATATATATATATATATATATATATATATATATATATATATATATATATATATATATATATAATATGGTAAAAAAGAATAAAAAAACAAAATTGTAAACAAATAAATTAAATTAAATTAAATAAATATAAACTACTGATCTCTGCCCTTCTGACATATATACACACACTCATGTTTGTTTGCGCTTTGTGGTGCCACCCTAATGCACACCTATGGCGCTATAACTGTGTTCACCTTCCTAAGTATTGTGAGTTGCACAGAGCATCTGCACTATTATTGCATGTCATGAGTTCAGCAATGACTTCATAGGTCAATCGCTCCCAAATTGGGCATTGCTAGAAAAAGTTCACAGCTGCTTAAGTTGTGTCATTCAGGAATTCCTTACTGCAGAAAATTTGAGTTGAAGTCATAACTAACCTAAGTTACTAATGATGGAAGCTTTTGGGACTTTCGTATGCATTATGCAATCATTTGGGGAAGCGATTTAACTCCTGAAAGCTTGCATCTTTAATAAAATTGAGCAATCACTTAAAATCCAAATTTTCTGAATTGATGGCTATCCCAATACAAGACTACTTACTACTGCAAGGAATTCCTTAGAAAGAGTTCAACCTGCTCTGCTTATTTATTGGAGTTCTTCGGGTTTTTGCGGATATCTCTTATTGGTTAAAACTCAGTTATTATTCATTTTCCAGCTATTCTTCAAAGTTGTTGGGTCTACATGGGTACTTCTATTTCAGTAAACTGAAGAATAACTGGCATTTAAACAGGTCGGAATAATTGCTAGATCAAAATGTTGGCACCAGATTTTGTTTGCATATTTTTCTCAGTGAAATACTTCAGTGTAATAGCTTAGTAGATAATGGGTGTTATTTACTGTAACTGCATGGGGCAGCTCTGCAAAGAAACCAATCAGCTTCCAGGTTTTATTGGCAAAGCTTAATTGAACAAGCTGAAGTTAGAAGCTGATTGGCTGCATAGATGTGCACCCCAAAGCTCAAACCCACATGCCTCTCGGCAGCCTCAGTTGCACTGGACAGTGAATGAGCAACTTCCTGTTCATTCACAAATTGAAACACAGTAAACACAGTTTGCTATGCTTCAGTCATGAATGAACACAGTGAGTGAGTGAGTGTTCATTTAGAAAAGGAAGGCGCTGGTAAATGACATAGCCCCTTCCCCACTCTCCATTCTGAAACATCCTCCGCAACAGCTGGGGAGAGGAGAGGAGGAAAACTAGCAGCACTGCAGGGCGGGGGCCAACATGGGGGAAGCCCGAGCAGTATAGGGAATCTGCACTGCGCATAGTGATTAGGGTGTGCCCAGGCACACCTGGCACACCCCCTACGCATGCCTATGATTGGCTGCCATGCAGAGCTGCACCAGATTCTGAGTGCCCCAGTTTTAGTAAATCTCCCCAAATATATCCCCCAATATCTCTTAGCACAACAGGACTGCACTAATAAATTCAGTTTGGGCTTGGGGGTTAGGTTTTAATCTTATTTAGCAAATGGTGATGGCAAAGAATTACATTTGGGGGTTAAGTTGAGGATTAATTAAGTTTAGGTTATTGTTTTGGGTGTGATAAATGTTATTTTTGTTTTTTTTTTTTGGGGGGGGGGGGGTATTTTTGCATGAGCTGAATTTTACATTGTGAAAACTATTGCACCAAAAACCATGGCAGAAAACGTATTTATTTGTATAAGAAGTGCTGAAATAAGAATTTGCTACATTAATTACTTGCCTGCTTCCTGATTCTATTCATACTGTGGACTATGGGGGCAACAACTGTCCTTTAGCCTCTTACTGGCAGTAAAATAATCATATACCATTCATTACTCCATATTTCTCCATATGGCCTGTAGTCTCAAAATAATTGTAAATATCAGGTGTGAAAAGTACTTTCAATTCTCGAGAAAATGAGCAGAGAAAGTCAAATCAATATTTGGTGTAACCAACCTTTGCCTTCAAAACAGATCTTGAAACTCGGCAGGTAGGTCATTCCAAATATCCTGGAGAACTAAGCACAGATCTTCTGTGGATGTCGGCAGTGGCGTAGCGTGGGTTGTCAGCACCCGGGGCAAGGCAAGTAATTTGCGCCCCCTAACCTGCGGACTTTTAGCACTCCCCGAGTCCCTTTCTACAATAGTCCTGACCAGCCTGATTCCTACACTGGCCACTACACTGATCTCCCTGTCCACTACCCTGACCCTTACACTGATCTACCTGATTCCAATGCGACCACTACACTAACCTCTACACTGACCTACAAGATTCCTATACTGACCACTACACTACACTACACTACACTGATCACTACACTACACTGACTGCACTGTCCACTACACTACACTGACTGCACTGTCCACTACACTACACTGACTGCACTGTCCACTACACTGCACTACACTGTCCACTCCACTACACTGACTGCACTACACTACAGTGACTGCACTGTTCACTACACTGCACTGACTGCACTGTCCACTACGCTACACTGTCCACTACACTACACTGCACTGTCCACTGCACAATCCACTACACTGTACGCTGTCCACTCCACTGCACTCCACTGTCCACTACACTACACTCCCCACTCCACTGTCCACTACACTGCACTACACTGCCCACTCCACCACACTCCACTCCACTCTCCACTCCACTGTCCACTACACTGTCCACTACACTGTCCACTACACTGTCCACTACACTGTCCACTCCACTACACTCCACTGTCCACTGCACTACACTGTCCACAACACTGCACTGTCCACTACACTGACCACTCCACTGACCACTGTCCACTACACTACACTGTCCACTACACTACACTGCCCACTACACTACACTACACTCCACTCCACTGCCCACTACACTGCCCACTACACTGTCCACAACACTGCACTGTCCACTGCACTGTCCACTGCACTGTCCACTACACTACACTGTCCACTACACTACACTGCACTTTCCACTCCACTACACTGACTGCACTGTCCACTACACTACACTGTCCACTACACTACACTGCACTTTCCACTCCACTACACTCCACTGTCCACTACACACTACACTGCACTACACTGTCCACAACACTGCACTGGCCACTCCACTGACCACTCCACT
>BLSH010186268.1:285175-300395 GCA_018402905.1 Glandirana rugosa
ACCACAACCGGGTGACGCAAAATAGTTCAGGTTTCAGTCGTGTTGGGAGATGGTCCTTTAAGATCTCCTGAAGTAAGAAGGGAGACGACTGGTCGAAATACCTCTGCGACTAAAGTAAAAGGTCGTCCTGAACCGTGACGGGTGTGACGGTTTTCATGGTTATGGACCAAATTGGTGAAGTCGGGGCCTTCCTAAAGGTCGAAATCCTGGCCTCGGGAAAAACGCTAAGCCGTGACGCAGCGAAATTGACTGTTAACGCGCCAGCACGCCGCAACATGGGTTTGCTTTAAACGCAGGAAAAAAAGGGTGTTTATCTCGAAAGAAAACAACGCCGCACGACCGCGCAATTGTCAGTTAAAGCGACGCAGTGCCGAATCGCAAAAAGGGCTCCGGTCCTAAAGCTGGAAATCCTTCCGGGGCTGAAGTGGTTAAACCAGGTATTGGTACTTTTGGCAGTGTGGGCAGTGCCAAGTCCTGCTGGAAAATGAAATCAGCGTCTCCATAAAGCTGGTCAGCAGAGGGAAGAATGAAGTCCTCTAGAATTTCCTGGTAGAGGGTTGTGCTGACTTTGGACTTGATAAAACGCAGTGGGCCAACACCAGCAGATGACATGGCTCCCCGAATCATCACTGACTGTGGAAACGTCACACTGGACCTCGTGCAACTTGGATTCGGTGCCTCTCCACTCCTCCTCCAGACTCTGGGATCTTGATTTCCACATAAAACGTAGCATTTTCCAGAGTCCGTGATGATTTGGGAGCCATGTCATCTGCTGGTGTTGGTCCAATGTGTTTTATCAAGTCAGCGCAGCCCTCTACCAGGAAGTTCTAGAGCACTTAGTTAATTATTAGGCTGCATTCACACCTGAGCGACATGTCTTTGAGCTTTTTCCCGCGTTTTGACGCACGTTTTGTCGCACGACTTTGGATCGTTTTGTATGCAGCGTTTTTGGGCTTTTGGCTTTTTGTATTAGCCAATAGAGAATAATATATCTACTGCATCATTTGTTGCTAGGTAGTTCAGCTTTTTTTTAGCTTTTACTTAAGCTGAAAATCACGTGAACACGCACGACAAAACGCGCAAAACACCCGAATCGCACGCTTCCATTCATTTCTATGCGATACAAATGCTGGCATATGCCCGATTTGCGCAACAAAAATACCTCCGGAACTTGTTTGAGCTTCGGGCGTTTGGTTTCAGGCGTTTTGGAGTGGAGATGTGAACCATCTTCATAGACAATCATTGATTTTTTTCCCCTCCAGCGTTTTGTAGCTTCAAGAATATTCAAGCTACAAAATGCTCAGGTGTGAATGGGGCCTAAATGTGGAATGTATGTTCCTTGCTAAAGAACATTATTCTTTTATCAAGTTGTTAAGGGTAAAGTTTCACTTTAAGTTTTCATTTTAGCTTTGAAGTTCCCATCACTGGGCACTGTGCCCATCACTGGGCAGATCATGGCTGGACTTCTGGTTCGGGTGCCCTCAGAGCATGCATACCAGGACACCAATAAGATGTGTTCCCAGAACTAGAGTTGAGCAGCCACCTGGATGTTCGGGTTCGGCGGGTCCAGCCAAACTTCGCGAAAAAGTTTGGATTCGGTACCGAACTTGACCCTGGACCCCAAACCCCATTGAAGTCAATGGGGACCCGAACTTTTCGGCACAAACATGGCTGTAAAAAAGTCCTGGCAAGTGCTAGAGGGCTGCAAAAGGAAGTAAAATGGGGGTAAGAGTAGGACAAGTGCCCTACAAAGCAGGAACCTGACCCTATAAGAGTAGGCGATGATTTTAGAACAATAATCTGTCCCTCAAAGCAGTGGACTCTACCTAGTCCAGTCATATCGTTCTGTAATGCAGGATGAGATCTGCTATCTGTCCCTCAAAGCAGTAGTAGTAATTTCTACCCAGTCCAGAATCAGATCGTTCAGTAATGCAGGATGAGATGTTATTATATCTGCAATCTGTCCCTCACAGCGCCGGCAGCATCCTCTCCCTACACTACCCAGAGAGCATGTGACATGCAGCACTACGTGACTCCAGCTTATAAAGAGGCTATGTCACATGCACACTAACCAATCACAGCCATGCCATTAGTAGGCATGGCTGTGATGGCTTCTAAGGGCAAACCAGTGAAACGCTTGTTGATTGGCTGCCCTGCAGCTATTCAACAGGCGGGATCAAATACCTGAACCCAGAACCCAAACCCGAACTTTTTTTCAAATGTCCGGGTTCGAGTCTGGGTCACAGACACCCCAAAGTTCGGTACGGACCCAAACTTTACAGTTCGGGTTCACTCAACTCTACCCAGAACACTTTGCATCTGAAAAGCTTGGTATTTATGCAGTTAAGCTGCATGTATTGTAATAAGCATGCTTGTGGTTTTTGTTTTCTTGTTTACATAGAAGTACGTTGTGCTTTACCTAGGTTTAAAATATGCTTGGCTGTACATGAAGAGTCAGACCACTGCTTTCACAAACAAGCAGTGCCTCAGGTCTGCCATGCCTTCCTTGCACACTTATGCTCCCTTATCAGTGTTGTTAATTGGGGCAGAGTCTGGGAGGGGGGGGGGGGTGTTGGACTACTGGAGACCTGGACCACTGCTTTGTATTTTAACCACTTCAGCCCCGGAAGGATTTCACACTTTAGGACCAGAGCACTTTTTGCGATTCGGCACTGCGCCGCTTTAACTGACAATTGCGCGGTCGTGCGACGTTGTACCCAAATGAAATTTGCGTCCTTTTTTTTCCACAAATAGAGCTTTCTTTTGGTGGTATTTGATCCCCTCTGTGTCATTTCTGATCACCGCTATAAACAAAAGAAGAGCGACAATTTAAAAAAAAAACAACATATTTCTTACTTTTTGCTAAAATACAAATAAAAAAAATATAAAAAAACAAATTTCTTCATCGGTTTTGGCCGATTTGTATTCTTCCTCATATTTTTGGTAAAAAAAAAATCACAATCGGCGTTTATTGATTGGTTTGCGCAAACGTTGCCGCATTTACTAATGATGAGAATTCATTTATGTTTTTTTTTTTATAATTTAATATTAATGGCGGCGATCTGCGATTTTTAGCGGTACTGCGATATTGCCGCGGACATGTCGGACCATTTTGACACTTTTTTGGGACCATTGGCATTTATACAGCGATCAGTGCTATGAAAATGCACTGATTACTGTGTAAATGCCATTGGCAGTGAAGGGGTTAACCTGGTGGGGGCGCTCTAAGGGGTTAACTATGTTCCCTCAGTGTGTTCCAACTGTATGGGGGCTGGGGTGGTGAGTGATCATGGCTCCCATATACAGGAAGCCTGTGATCACCGCCCTTCCCCCTCTGTCAGAATTCTCTCACTGCTGGGGGGGGAAAGGTGATCGCGGGTAGCCGGCGGAGATCGGGTCCACCCTACCCGCTCCCTTGTCCCCCCGGAACACAGTGAGCGTGCGTGCGTTTATGCGTGATAATGAGCCAAGTTGCCGCCGTCAAGCCACGGTGGGCGGTAGGCAACTGGTTAACCATTGCTGCAAAACGAAGGGGTTGCTTTGCTAAAACTGGAGAGTGCAAACTCTGGCGCAGCTCTTCATAGAAACCAATCAGCTTCCAGGTTTTAGCAACCAGCTGAAGTTAGAATAGATATGCGCGGTTTGTTTCTTTCCGAATTGAAATTCTGACCAATTTTTCATTATTCTGAAATTCGGATGTATCCGAATTTCCAAATTACAATAGTAACAAATTTAAAGGAATCCAAAATGACAAATCAAAATGTCGGATGTAATTCGAATTCAAATAGTTTTTGAATCAAATTCGAAATAGTTTTTGAATCTAATTCCAATACTTTTCTAATCTAATTCAAATAGTTTTGGAATCAAATTTGAATTTCCAAAGAGAATAAAATAGAATTAAAAATAAAGGAGTAGAATAGAAAACAATATAATAGAAAAAAGGGATAGAATAAAAAAATAAAAGAATAGAGTAAAATAAAATAGAATATAAAATAAAGGACTAGAATACAATAGAAAGGAACAGAATAGAATGAAATAAAAATAACTTTGAATTGGAATAGAATATAAAATAATATAATAGAAAAGAATAGAATAGGATAGAGTAGAATAGAATAGAATAGACAACAGAAAAGAATAGAAAGAATATAACAACAAAACCATTTTACAAAATTAGAATTTTGAATTGAATAGTAAAGTATAGCATATAATAGAAAAGAAAAGAACAGAATAGAAAATAGAATAGAAAAAACAATATAATAGAATTGAATAGAAAGAATATAAACATCTTCCAAAATTTGAAGTTTGAATAGAATAAATTTGATTTTGAATGGAATTCGACTCGAATTCAAATGGAATTTGAAAAATTTGTATCAATTAGAATTCGAATAAACAAAACAAATTCCGAAAATGAATTAAACAAACTAAACAAATTTATGACTACCATGCACATTGGCACTAGATTTTGCACTCTCCGGTTTTAGTAAATAAAATCCAAAGTATGTAAAAAACCTACCAAATGTATATTTAGAACAATATATGCAGCCTGAGTGCAGTGGTACATCAATAAATGTAGAAGGTGTATTTGGGGTTTAATAATTACTGGACTTTTCAACAAGATCCAAGGTGTTCTGAGGACATATTTTACTCACATGCTGGGGTGGCACTCCGAGGAGGCCTGAGCCAGATGTTAATGTGGTTGTAAAGGCTCACGGTTTTTACCTTCATGTATTCAATGCATGAAGGTTAAACAACTTCTGTGTTCAACAGCCCCCCCCCCCCATGCCTACCTTGATCCAGCGATGTGCACAAGAACCTTGGCTGTCTGGGGACTCTCACTCCTGATTGGCTGTCAATCACAGCCTGTGAGCCAATCAGAAGTAGGAGGGGCGGGGCCGAGCCACAGCTTAGTGTGTGAATGGACAAACAAAGCCACAGCCTGGGAGCAAGCCTGTTCGGGTGCCCCCATGGCAAGCTGTTTGTGATGGGGGGGCACTTGGCAGGAGGGAGGAGCCAAGAGCGCTGGCGGGGGACCTGAGAAGAGGAGGAACCAGGCTGCTCTGTGCAAAACCTCTAGACAGTTCAGGTAATGCTGGCCATACACTGCCGCAGCAAAATGGCAAATGTGCCTTCACGTATTTTCAGCATATAATGCAAGGTGTGGTGATACCATCTGTAGGATTCGAACCCATAGCTGTAACCTTTGAAGGTAACAGAGGAAACCACTACACTATAAATTAAAAAAAAATGATGGCCATACACTAGACGAAAAATTGTTCAAAAATCTCTCATTTTGACAATTCGTTCATTAATCGTCCAATTAATGGGCACGCATCGAATATTGGTTGTGCCGTTTTTGAGCCGATAAATCGAAGGAAAGGTTTGGAAAACTTTGTACGAACGGATGATAAATCGAAAGGTTAATATGTTTCTCTCCTGAAAAGTTTGCACTGGGCTTATGTGACAAAACAAACGAAAAACGCATTAATTTGTGTCAGTTGAACGATTTATCGATCAAATTTTGGTCATTACATGATGGCGAAATCGTTTGCTCTCACGACCGTGTGTTCGCGTTTCGAAAACTCGTTTGGCCGATTTTTTGTGTATGGCCACCGCAAGTATAACATGTTTGTTATTATAAAAAACAAATAAACAAGACTTTAACATCACTTTAATGCCCGGTACACACGATGAGATTATCAGGCGAATGATGTCCGTTTTTTTTTCCGCATGCTAATCTCGGATCGAATCGGAAGAGTTTACTAATGTCACG
Organism: Glandirana rugosa; assembly: GCA_018402905.1. NCBI lineage: Eukaryota > Metazoa > Chordata > Amphibia > Anura > Ranidae > Glandirana > Glandirana rugosa. Next base: position 290,946 of record BLSH010186268.1, read on the forward strand.
AAAATTCTCGCACGACAGAATAAAACATCGGAAGCGATGTGATGAGTTGTAGTGGATTTGTATTGCACTTTCGATCAATAGCTGTATTGATGAAACGAAAATCGTACGATTGGTCGCCGTGCGAGAAAATTTTTCCTGCGTGTCCGGACGGAAAACATCGGATGAACTGTCGTGATCGACTCTTGAAAGCTCTGTACTAACGATCCGATTATCGTATTCGAAAGCGGTATTTTCCGTACGATTTTCTGATTGTGTGTACCGGGCTTAAGCCCTGAAACTTCCAAAGGTAAAAAGCAAAGTGCAAAAAACATAGTGATAAGCTGGAAATTATTTAATTAACCACTTCAGCCCCGGAAGGATTTCCCATGTTAGGACCAGAGCACTTTTTGCGATTCGGCACTGCGTCGCTTTAACTGACAATTGCGCGGTCGTGCGACGTTGTACCCAAACAAATTTTGCGTCCTTTTTTCCCCACAAATAGAGCTTTCTTTTGGTGGTATTTGATCCCCTCTGCGTCATTTGTGATCACCGCTATAAACAAAAGAAGAGCGACAATTTTGCAAAAAAAAAAAAAAAATAGTTCTTACTTTTTGCTAAAATACAAATCCAACAAAAAATATATAAAAAAACATTTTTGTTCATCGGTTTTGGCCGATTTATGTTCTTTCTCATATTTTTGGTAAAAAAAATCACAATGGGCGTTTATTGATTGGTTTGCGCAAAAGTTGCAGCGTTTACGAGTGATGAGAATTAATTTCTGGCGTTTTTATTTATTTTTTACTAGTAATGGTGGTGATCTGCGATTTTTAGCGGTACTGCGATATTTCAGCGGACATGTCGGAACATTTTGACACTTTTTTGGGACCATTGCCATTTATACAGCAATCAGTGCTATAAAAAATGCACTGATTACTGTGTAAATGCCATTGGCAGTGAAGGAGTTAACCTGCAGGGGGCGCTTTAAGGGTTAACAGTGTTCCCTCAGTGTGTTCTAACTGTATGGGGGCTGGGCTGGCAGGGGGAGGGGAGTGATCATGGCTTCCATATACAGGAAGCCTGTGATCACAGCCCTCCCCCCTCTGTCAGAACAGAGATCCATGTTTACATACACGGACCCCCGTTCTATCACTGCGGGGGGGGGGGGGTGATCGCGGGTAGCCGGCGGAGATTGAGTCCTCCCTACCCGCTCCCTGCCCCCCCCAACACAGTGACAATACGCTCACAATACTCGTTCTCGCGGCCGCCATCAGGTGACGACGTTTCGCGATAACGAGCCAAGTTGCCACCGTCAAGACACGGCAGGCGGTTGGCAACTGGTTAATGTTTTTTTTTAACCACTTAACGGCTGCCTTATGGCAGTTTTTTTGCTACAGGGTGGCATCTCTGTGGCAGATCAGGTGTATAAATGTGATCCGGCCCTTCCGTGTAGGGTGTGTGCATGCATGCGCGCAGCTGGCAGCTGGCGGCTTTCTCCCACTGTTATCAGACACAGCGGGAGTCCAGCGGCGGGTACCCCGGACTCAATGTCTGCTGGTACCCAATGATCATCCAGCACACAGACAGAATGGTGATCTGCCTATGTAAAGAAGGCAGATCACCGTTCTGATAGGAGGGAAGGCATGGACCCTGTGTCTCTGCAAAGCAGGGACTATGATCAGTGTCTTCCCCTAGTTAAAGCACCTCATACAGTATAGAAAAACACCGGCTAGGCACACATTTAACCCTTTGATTGCTCCTTATGTTTAACCCCTTCCCTGCCAGTGTCATTAGTACAGTGACAGTGCATATTTTTTAGCACTGATCTCTGTATTAGTGTCACTGGTCACCAAAAAGTGTCAAAAGTGTCAGCTAGTGTGAGAATGTCCGCCGCAATGTAGCAGTCCCGCTATAAGTCGCTGATTGCTGCCATTACTAGTAAGAGAAAAAAATAATACTCCATTCTTTGTAGATGCTATCAATTTTGCACAAACCAATCAATATACACTTATTGGGATTTTTTTACCAAAAATATGTAGCATATCGGCCTAAATTGATGAATAAATTACATTTTTTATTTTACATTTTTTTTATTGGAAATGTTTTATAGCAGAAAGTAAAAAATAGTTTTTTTTTTTTCAAAATTGTCTGTCTTTTTTTTTTGTTTATAGAGCAAAAAAACGCAGAGGCGATCAAATACCACCAACAGTAAGCTCTATTTTTTGGGAAAAAAAAGGACACAAATTTTATTTGGGTACAGCGTCGCACGACCGCGTAATTGTCAGTTAAAGTAGCGCAGTGCCGAATCACAAAAAATGGTCAGGAAGGGGGGGTAATTCTTCCGGTGGTCAAGTGGTTAAAAGTCAGCAGCTACAGTTTTTGTGTCATTAGTACAGTGACAGTGCATATTTTTAGCACTGATCATTGTATTAGTTTCACTGGTCCCCATTACTAGCAAAAAAACAAATCAATAAATATATCCCATAGTTTGTAAACGCGATCATTTTTGCGCAAACAAATTAATAGACGCTTATTGGGATTTTTTTTTTACCAAGAACACATAGCAGAATATATATTGGACTAAATTGATGAAGAAATTTGATTTTTTTCAATTATCTATTGGATATGGTTTATAGAAGAAAGTAAAAAAGTATTGTTTTTTTTTTTTTTTTTTTTTTTAGTAACACCTCCCAGGGAACACAGTTAACCCTTTAATCACCCCCTAGTGTTAGCCCTTTCCCTGCCAATGGCATTTACACAGTAATCAATGCATTTTCATAGCACTGATCGCTGTATAAATGTCAGTAGTCCCAAAAAAGTGTCAAAATGGTCCGACATGTCCGCTGCAATATTGCAGTACCGCTAAAAATCGCAGCCATTACTAGTAAAAAAAACAAAAACCCATAAATGAATTCTCATTGTTTGTAAACACGGCAACTTTTGCGCAAATCAATCAATATACGCCGATTGCGATTTTTTTTTTTTTACTAAAATTTGTAGAAGAATATATATCGGCCAAAACTGATGAATACATTTTTATTTATTTATTTATTTTTTTTGCATTTGTATTTTAGCAAGAAATATTGTTTTTTTTTTTCAAAATTGTCACTCTTTATTTGTTTATATTGGTGATCAGAAATGACGCAGAGGGGATCAAATACCACCAAAAGAATGCTTTATTTGTTGGGGGAAAAAAAGGACATCAATATTATTTGTGTACGGCCTTGCGCAATTGTCAGTTAAAATATGCGATAATTTACAATACGATAAACCGAGACTTTATTGCAGAGGTCAAGTGGTGAGAAAAAATAAAAATGCTGAGCGCTTGGATTGTAGGCGCTACGTGGAAAGATCAGACTGTTTGCTAACTGCACGTTTCTACCATCTTGTTACTTTATAGTTTATGATGGCGATTCACATGCCACTTCTTTAAAACATTGAACAGAGAATCATACGCAGTCTGGGACACATTAACCACTTGCTGACCGCGTAGCGACTAAAAGCGGCGACAGCGTGGCTCTGATCACGAATCGCTGCTTATATCATGTGCATGGCAGCCAGGGGGGCATCGCGATGTCCGCCAATGACTCGCGCGCGATGCCCCATGACAGAGCCAGAACAGGGAACCGCCAATGTAAACACGGCGATCCCCCGCTCTGCCGGGCAGCATTTCAGAGATCTACTGACCCCTGTCACTGGGATCAGTTAGATCTCTGGTGCCCCTGGCAGCCCAGCCCCCTCACAGTTAGAACACGCCTAGGGAACACAGTTAACCCCTTGATCGCCCCCTGCAGGTTAACCCCTTCACTGCCAATGACATTTATACAGTAATCAGTGGCTATTTTTATATCTGATCGCTGTATAAACGTCATTGGTCCCAAAAAAGTGTCAAAAATGTCCGACATGTCCGCCGCAATATCGCTGTCCCGATAAAAATCACAGATCACCGCCATTACTGGAAAAAAAAAAATTGTAAAAACGCCAGAAGTAAATTCTCATGGTTTGTAAACGCGACAACTTTTGCGCAAACCAATCAATAAACGTCGATTGCGATTTTTTTTTTTACCAAAAAATATGAGGAAGAATATAAATAGGCCCACACCCAGGGAACACAGTTAACCCCTAGATCTCCCCCTGCAGGTTAACCCCTTCACTGCCAGTGACATTTATACAGTAATCAGTGGACATTTACATTTCTGATCGCTGTATAAATGTCATTGGTCCCAAAAAAGTGTCAAAAATGTCCGACATGTCCGCCCCAATATCGCGGTTCCAAAAAAGTGTCAAAAATGTCCGACATGTCCACCCCAATATCGCGGTTCCAAAAAAGTGTCAAAAATGTCCGACATGTCCACCGCAATGTCGCAGTCCCGATAAAAATCGCAGATCACCGCCATTACTGGTAAAAAAAAAAAAAAATTGTAAAAACACCAGACGTGGATTCTCGTGGTTTGTAAATTTGTAAACGCGGCAACTTTTGCGCAAACCAATCAATAAACGTCGATTGCGATTTTTTTTTTAAATATGAGGAAGAATATAAATCGGCCAAAACCGATGAATAAATTCGTTCTTTTATATTATTTTTTTTGGATTTGGATTTTAGCAAAAAGCAAGAAATATTGGGGTTTTTTTTTTTTTTTTGCAAAATTGTCGCTCTTCTTTTGTTTATAGCGGTGACCAGAAATGACGCAGAGGGGATCAAATACCACCAAAAGAAAGCTCTATTTGTGGGGGAAAAAAAGGACGCAAATTTCGTTTGGGTACAACATCGCACGACCGCGCAATTGTCAGTTAAAGCGACGCAGCGCCGAATCGCAAAAAGTGCTCAGGTCCTAAAGGGGGAAATCCTTCCGGGGCTGAAGTGGTTAAAAAAAAGAGGACCATTGAGCTGTCGCTTCCTTACAGGTTATGTACATTAAACAGCACTCCATTTTTTTTTTTTTTTATTAAAGGAAATGAGCGGTGAGCCAGAAAATGAATGGAAATGTTATCCGTGTAATATATGTCTTCCCGGGATTAAAGTCAGTGATTTAATACGATAAACAGAGACTCTCTTGCCGGCAGTTACAGGGAGGACTCTAAAGTGTGGAGGTTTTTTGGAAAAGCTTAGTAGACGATTTGTAATAATCCGTCTCGGTAAAAAGTAAGGAGGACGGTTGCTACAGTGGGTGACATTTTTAGAAGGGCAGTCGATGGCTTTCGCTATGGGAAGGTTGTTACTTTACAAAAATACCTTCGCTTGGCGTACAGTTTGCTTCTGAAACAAAATACAGCCAATGTCCTGGGAGTTCCGAGTACTTTGCCTGCAGCGTGGTGAGAGTAAAAATAAGTACATGGGGGGGAAAAACTATAAAAAAATAAAGAAAACGTTGGGCCCGACGTCAAGGAAAAAAAAAATCGCCGTTTTTCGGCGATATGCATCGGCGTTAATGAGCGTCGGCGTCAATAGGCGTTTTTTTAAAAAAAATCATCCCTCTGCTATTTTTCAACCTAAAAACATCGGCGTCAAAAAACGCCGGTTAACGCCGGTACGGTATTAGTTGGCGATTTGCGGTGTCGGCGTCAAAAAACGCCAAAACGTTACAGTCTCCAAACGCGCTGGCCGTGGGTTCTGGTTTCAGCTCACTAACACTGACGCCATATACAGCTCAAAAACGCCGGCGTTTTAAGGCCTCATGCACACGGGCGCATCTTTAAAAATAAACAAAACGTCAGGCCCGACGTCAACGAAAAAAAATCAGCGTTTTTCGGCGTTATGCATCGGCATTAGTGAGCGTTAGTGAGCTTCAGCGTCAATAGGCGTTTTTTTAAAAAAATCATCCCTCTGCTATTTTTCAACCTAAAAACGTCGGCATCAAAAAACGCCTGTACGGTATTAGTTGGCATTTTGCGGCGTCGGTGTTAAAAACCGCCAAAACATTACAGCCTCAGAACGCGCTGGCCGTGGGTTCTACTTTCTGCTCACTAACGCCGACGCCACCTACAGCTCAAAAACGTCTGCATTTTTATGGGGCCATTGCCTAACATGGAGAGCTGCAAAAAAATGCCAGAAAACGCCGGCGTCAAAAAACGTCCGTGTGTATGAGGCCTAAAGTGTAACCAAAGTATTAGAATTTGATTGAGGTTTTGTAGCGATGAGAACAAATGAGAGTTTTCATTTCCTCCAAATTCCCTGAAAAAAAGTCAGAAGAAAGCGAAGCTAAAGCAGACGTTGATATAAAAAGGCCTCCCTCGTATCAGATTGTCATTAAAAAAACATGAGAAAATCGTCTGACCTTACCCCTGTGTTCCACCCGCTGGGCCTAGGCAAAGGTCATATATATTATATATACTGTATATACTCAGTGGGTATAGAAAAGAATCACCCCCTTCAAAATAATCACATTTTGTTGATTTGCAGCCTGAAATTAACCACTTCCCGACCATGCGGTATATTTACTGCGGCAGTGTGGCGCTCTCTCGTGAATCGCTGTAAATAAGCGGCGATTCGCGGGCAGCTAGGGTTCAAGAGCACCGCACTCTGCAGGAGTGTGCCCGCAGCGGGTCCACCGGCGAGCTGCGATGAGCTGCCAGAGGGAAAGAACGAGGAACCGTTGATGTAAACATGGAGGTTCCCCGTTCTTACAGGCAGCATGTAAGAGATCTACTGATTCCTGTCACTGGGATCAGTTAGATCTCTTATGCCCCTGGCAGCCCAGCCCCCTCACAGTTAGAACACGGCCTAGGGAACACAGTTACCCCCAAGATCTCCCCCTGCAGGTTAAACCTTTCACTGCCAATGACATTTATACAGTTATCAATTGGCATTTAAATTTCTGATCGCTGTATAAATGTCATTGGTCCCAAAAAAGTGTCAAAAATGTCCGATCTGTCCGCCCCAATATCGCAGTCCCGATAAAAATCGCAGATCGCCGCCATTACTAATAAAAAAAAAAAAAAAATGTAAAAACGCCAGAAATGAATTCTCATGGTTTGTAAACGTGGCAACTTTTGCGCAAACCAATCAATAAACGCCAATTGCAATTTTTTTTTGTACAAAAAATATGAGGAAGAATATAAATTGGCCAAGACCGATGAATAAATTTGTATTTTTATATATATATTTTTTTTTGGATTTGAATTTTAGCAAAAAGTAAGAAATATAGTTTATTTTTTTGTTTATAGCGGCGATCAGAAATGACGCAGAGCTGATCAAATACCACGAAAAGAAAGCTCCATTTGTGGGGAAAAAAGGACGCAAATTTTGCTTGGGTACAACGTCGCATGACTGCGCAATTGTCAGTTAAAGCGACGCAGTGCCGAATCGTAAAAAGTGCTCCGGTCCTAAAGTGGGAAATCCTTCCGGGGCTGAAGTGGTTAAGACTGACACAGTTTTTGTTTTATCCAGCTGTATTTACTCTTTTAACATCCAAGTGAAATATATAACATCAACATGTCCGAAAAATAATTCAAAAACAGAATAACTGAGTTGGAAAAAGGCTCACCCCCCTTATGTCAGTAACTTGTTGGACCACCTTTTGCTTTAGTTGCAGCCTTTAGTCAGTTGGGATTTGTCTCTGTTAACTTTGCACATCTAGACTTTGCAATATTTCCCCGCTCTTCTTTGCAGAACCGCTCACGTTCAGTTAACCGGTTGCCGAGCGCCTTGGCTCGATATCGCAAACTGCCATCACCCGACGGCGGCTGCGAGATCGCGGATCGTGAGTGCGTGCCGCCGAAGGCGCACTCGCGCGCTCACTGTTTTTCGGGGGAGCCAGGGAGCGGATAGGGTGGACTCGCTACCCGCGATCGCTCCCTCGCAGTGACAGAATGGGGATCCATGTATGTAAACATGGATCTCCTTTATGACAGGGGAGAAGGAGTGTGATCGTATGTTCCATGTATATGGGAGCCGTGATCACTCCCCCGCTTAGCCCAGCCCACATACCATAGGTGTGTGCAGGGGGTGTGCCAGGTGTGCCTGGGCACAACGTAATCACTTTGTGCCATGCCGGTTCTCTCTAATGCCTGGGCTACTCCCCTTTGTTGTGCCTGCCCCCCACCACAGTGTTGCTGACTTCCCTCCTCTCCTTCTCTCCCCCCGGCTGCTAATAAATGTCATTTACTTCCTTTTATAAATGAGCACAGTGAACAAACTCACTCACTCTGTTCAATCTGTGTAGTAACCTTGTTTACTATGCTTCAGTTTGTGAATGAATAGGAAGTCCTTCAAGCACAGAGCACTTCCCATTCATTCACTGCCCCATGCAGCTGAGGGTGCAGAGAAAGTCACATGTGTTTGAGCTTTGGGGTGCCCACCCTAATGCAATAGGCTGCGCACACCTATGCCCTTTACAGTTAGTAACACATCCCAGGGAACACAGTTAACCCTTAGAGCGCCCCCTGCAGGTTAACCCCTTCCCTGCCAATGGCATTTACACAGTAATCAGTGAATTTTCATAGCACTGATCGCTGTATAAATGTCAATGGTCCCAAAAAAGTGTCAAAATGGTCCGACATGTCCGCCGCAATATCGCAGTCCCGCTAAAAATTGCAGATCGCCGCCATTACTAGTAAAAAAAATAAAAGCACCATAAATGAATGCTCATGGTTTGTAAACGCGGCAACTTTTGCGCAAACCAATCAATATATGCCAATTGCGATTTTTTTTTTTTTTTACCAAAAATATGAGAAAGAATATAAATCGGCCAAAACCGATGAATACATTTTTTTTTAATATTTTTTTTTTATTTGTATTTTAGCAAAAAGTAAGAAAAATTGTTTTTGTTTGCAAAATTGTCGCTCTTTCTTTGTTTATAGCGGTGATCAGAAATGACGCAGAGGGGATCAAATACCACCAAAAGGAAGCTCTATTTATGGGAAAAAAAGGACGCAAATTTTGTTTGGGTACAGCGTCGCACGACCGCGAAATTGTCAGTTAAAGCGACGCAGCGCCGAATTGCAAAAAGTGCTCTGGTCCTACCGTGGGAAATCCTTCTAGGGCTGAAGTGGTTAAATTTGATGGTGACTGTTTGTGGAGTGAAGTCTTCAAGTCATTCTGCAGATTTTCAGTCTGGGCTCTGACGAGGCCATGCAAGGACATTCTCCTTTTTCTCCTTCAACCACTGTGTGCTCATTGTTGCTGTGTGCTTTGGGTCACTGTCATGTTGGAAGGTAAACCTTCTTCTCATTGACAGCTTTCTGGCAGAGGACAGAAGATTTTCCTCAAGAATTTGATGGTATTTTTCATCATCCATTTTTCCTTCTATCCTGACAAGTGCTCCAGTCCCTGCTGCAGAGAAACACCCCCATAACAGGATATTACCACCCCCCCATACCGGGATATTACCACCCCCCATACCAGGATATTACCACCCCCCATACCAGGATATTACCATCCATCATACCAGGATATTACCACCCCCCATATCAGGATATTACCACCCCCCCCCATACCAGGATATTATCACCCCCCATACCAGGATATTATCACCC
>BLSH010186268.1:315869-330204 GCA_018402905.1 Glandirana rugosa
CCCCCCCCCCCCCCCCGTACATCACACTGGGTTGGACATCCTATCCTGCGTATATGGTGTTTATGGTGTCTATGATGTGTATATGGTGTGTATGGTGTGTATATGGTGTATATGGTGCATACGGTGTATATGGTGTGTATATAGTGTATATGGTGTATATATGGTGCATATGGTGTGTATATAGTGTATATGGTGTATATATGGTGCATATGGTGTGTATATAGTGTATATGGTGTATATATGGGGTATATGGTGTGTATATAGTGTATATGGTGTATATATGGTGCATATGGTGTGTATATAGTGTATATGGTGTATATATGGGGTATATGGTGTGTGAATGGTGTATATATGGTGCATATTGTGTGTATATAGTGTATATATGGGGTATATGGTGTGTGTATATGGTGTGTATATGGTGCCTATGGTGTGTATATAGTGTATATGGTGTGTATATGGTGCCTATGGTGTGTATATAGTGTATATGGTGTATATATGGGGTATATGGTGTATATATGGTGTGTGTGTATATGGTGTGTATATGGTGCCTATGGTGTGTATATAGTGTATATGGTGTGTATATGGTGTATATGGTTTATATATGGTGGATATGGTGTGTATATAGTGTATATGGTGTATATATGAGGTATATGGTGTGTATATAGTGTAGATGGTGTATATATGGTGTGTATATAGTGTATATGGTGTATATATGGGGTATATAGTGTGTATATAGTGTATATGGTGTATATATGGTGCATATGGTGTGTATATGGGGTATATATGGGGTATATAGTGTGTATATAGTGTATATGGTGTATATATGGGGTATATGGTGTATATATGGTGCATATGGTGTGTATATAGTGTATATGGTGTATATAGTGTATATGGTGTATATATGGGGTATTTGGTGTGTATATGGTGGATATGGTGTGTATATGGTGTAAATGGTTTATATAGGGTGTATATATGGTTGATATGGTGTGTATATGGTGTGTATATGGTGTATATGGTGTGTATATAGTGTATATGGTGTATATACGATGGATATGGTGTGTATATGGTGTGTATATGGTGTATATGGTGTGTATATAGTGTATATGGTGTATATACGATGGATATGGTGTGTATATGGGGTATATGGCGTGTGTATATGGTGTATATGGTGTGTATATGGTGTATATGGTGTATATGGTTTATATGGTTTATATATGGTGTTTATGGGGTGTATATGGTGTATATGGTGTGTATATGGGGTGTATGGTGTGTATATGGTGTATATGGTTTATATGGTGTATATTGTGTATATGGTATATTTGGTGTTTTCTTGTGGTGGAAGGATCTGTGATCCCGCCTAATCCTCTGATTGGTGTTTACAATGGATTGTGGGTCTCCCGTTGGCTCGCATCCCTTGCACTTGGCAGAAGCCGCAGTGACAAGAATGTGTTAATGAGCCGACTACAAAGCGCGGATAATAGAAATTTGTTTCCTGGTTCCCGGATTCATTATGTTGTTATTGCGTAGAGGCGAAGGCTGATGGGTAGCCGTCATCTCTCAATCAATGTTTGTTTACGAGGAGCTGGCGGTTTTAGTTTTGGCTCCCACCGCACTTATAATAAAGACAAATAAAACACGACGCTTATTATGGAAAGTTCAGGGCGGTGTGCGGGACGGGGCCGCGTCCTCACTGAACTGTCTGCATTTCCTGCAATTCTCCTGTTTAGGTTCATTTCCCAATTTAACAAATCACAGCCTACAGATCTCACCGCATTTAAAGGACCAACCCACTCCGAATTGTTCTTTTGGTTATGGACAGATGCCAGTGGGTTATATCACTCTATAGTTATTATTGGCTCTTGAAAACTCCAAAAGAAGGGTTTTCTCCCATTGAAATTTGTGAATTTGCCATTATAAAGTCAACCAAGCCAGTGCCTACAATGAGTGGGCGGAGCTGGGAACAACAGGTGGGTGGAGCTGGGAACTCAGGTGTAATGGTAGATGGATAAGGGTGGGTATTCCGCACTATGGACCAATTTAAAGAGAAGAAAAACTAGTAGCTGCTGCCTCCACTAGTACCAACCATCAAATGGCTGGCCAGAATAATATGTAGTGAGGGGTAGACATGTGCATGGCCGAAAAATTTGTTAGTTTTCGTTCTGTTTGTTTTTTTATTTTTTCGGAATTCGAAATGCGGAAATCCGCGAATTCGGTAATTCGGAATTCGAAAATGCCGAAATTTGAAGAGTCGGAAGTAAAAAATGTAAAAATTTGAAAAGTTGGAAATTCGAAATTCGGAAATTCGAAAATAAGAAAGAGAATTTGGAATAATAACTAACAAATAAATAACGATTAAATTATAGGTATTGGAATCTCCTTGGAAATGTGGCTGTTAGTGAACTTAAATCCGAAATTTATCACGAACAACCAAATTTTCAAGGAAATTCCAACACCTATAATTTATTAGTTAATAAAATAGTTAAGTTATTATTCGTTAGTTATTATTTCTGATTTTTGAATTATCGGGTTTTCGAATTTTCGTATTTCTGAATTTTCAAATTTTGGATTTTCCGATTTTCGGATTACCGAATTTTCGAGTTAAAAAAAACGAAAATTCAGAAAAATTCTGAATTTTGAAATTCGGAAATTCGGATTCGTCTGAATTCCGAAAAATTGGTTAAAAAACGGAACAAAATGAATTGCACATGTCTAGTGAGAAGTAAGTGGAAATGGGCTGATATTAGGTATTGAAACACTATGATACGAACCAGCAAAAACTGGATGTTAAAGTGCGGTGTGCAAGTGCAAATTGTATATGTACCCTAACCAAAGTAACAATGTGCAATCGTATCAAAATACTGACAATAATGACTCTATTAATGAAAATCAATATCTAGGAAAATAGGTGAAGCAACAGAAATAAATTAAATTGAGTTATTAAAGTGCTAAGTGCTGGTACAAATCAATACTGTGCCATAATCAGAAAAGTGCCATAGTGCTAAATAATCAATAACTGAATTACTAATGAAATTAATAATAAAAACCGGTGATAATAAATAGCATACAGTCCATCTTTGCAATTATAATCTCCATGATTCATATCAGAATTTGTAAAAATGTCAGATCCAAAATCATATCAGAAGGTGTATGGTGGTGATGCAGCAGCGCTTTTAGCACAGTGCATGAAGGCAAATCCTTCCTCTTATGATGCCCTCACCAGATGGAAATGCCCACCAAAGGGTAAAAAGCCTCCACAACACTCAAAATGACTGCAAGCCGGGTCCTAATGGTGACCTCCTCCAATCCCTTTCAGTCCCAGAACCGCTCATGAAAAGACAGTAATAAGGCCCAATACTGAATAATCATAATTTATTGTGCAAGTGTAAAATTAAACTTCCAAGCTTCCAAACAAATCAGAGTGTGGTATACATGAGAAAACTGGATGTCCGGGTCCCGAAAACCGGATGTGATGCAATGGCGCAACTGGCTCCGCCTTATGCGTTTCGTCACTAAGGCATCATCGGAAGCTGCCAATTTATTAGGTACACCTTGCTAGTCCGGAGTTGCCTTTTGCCTTCATTCTTCGGGGCATAGATTCCACAAGGTGTTGGTAACGTTCCTGCACATCCATGATGCCAATCTCCCGTTCCACCACATCCCAAAGGGTCTCTATTAGATGAGATGTGGGGAGTGTGGAGGCCATTGGAGTGCAGGGACCTCATTGCCCAGTGGTGAGATGATTGGAGCTTTGTGACTTGGTGCATTATCCTGCTGGAAGGAGCCATCAGAAGATGGGGACACTGCAGTCATAAAGGGATGGACATGGTCAGCAACAATACTCAGGTAGGCCGTGGTGTTTAAACAATGCTCCATTGGTACTAAGGGGCCCAAAGTGTACCAAGAAAATACCCCCCACACCATTACACCACCCCCACCAGCCTGACCCGGTGATACAAGGCAGGATGGATCCATGCGCCAAATTCTGACCCCACCATCTGAATGTCGCAGCTGAAATCGAGACTCATCAGACCAGGCAACATTTTACCAATCTTCTGTTGTCCAATTTTGTGAGGCTGTGTGAATTGTAGCCTCAGTTTCCTGCTCTTAGCTGACAGGAGTGGCACCCGGTGTGGTCGTGTGCTGCTGTAGCCCATCTGTTTCAAGGTTGGATGTGTTCAGAGATGGTATTCTGCATACTTTTGGTGTAACGAGTGGTTATTTGAGTTACTGTTGCCTTTCTATCATCTGGAACCAGTCTGCCCATTCTCCTCTGAACTCTGACATCAACCAGGCATTTTCCTCCACACAACTGCTGCTCACTGGATATTTTCTCTTTTTTGGACCATTCTCTGTCGAGCATGGTTGCATGTGAAAATCCCAGTAGATCAGCAGCTTTTGAAATCCTCAGACCTGCCGTCTGGCGCCAACAACCATGCCACATTCAAAATCACTTCAATCCCCTTTCTTCCCCATTCTGATGCTCGGTTTGAACCATGTCTAGATGCCTAAATGCATTGAGATGCTGCCATGTGATTGGCTGATTAACAATTTGTGTTACCAAGCAATTGAACAGGCGTACCTAATAAAGTGGCCGGTGAGTGTAAGGTTTATTATATTTACTTGTTTTAAACTTTCTTATTTTTTTACATTTCTTCAGTTGCTTCTTGGTTTCTTGCCTAGGCCAAAATGAAGTCATACATCCCAGGAGTCTTCACGTGAGGAGGAGGGGCTTTCATAGCTAAGCACACCCTCCGGCCTGCATGCCTGAGCTAAGGGCAGATGGATTCCAGGAAGTAAATGCTCCATGAATCACCTGCCCTTACTCAAGAGGGCCGTGGCCAGAAATGCTAGGGGGGTGTTTTTCAAAGTGATTTTTCAACAAAATAAAACATGGAGACATGAGTGGATGGGGGTGGTGGTGGTGGTGGGGGGGGGGGTGCTTTAAATAATAAAAATGAATTATATAATGTTCTCAGTTCTCAGTTTGTGGTGCTCATTTAGTTCCACTTTAAAGGGAAGATTCACCCTCACTTCCTGTTCCCACCGGAAAGGAGACAATGTAGCAGCAGTTGTATCGTGTTTGCCAGTGACAAAAGTAGAAGTTTCCCCAGTTCCTGCCTCACCACAATATTCATAACCACCAATGACACCAATGCTGGGGGTTATTATTGTGGCCATGAATACCATTGTTGGGGGTTATTTCTGTCACTGTCACTAATGCTGGGGGTTATTAGTCTATCCACTGACACCACTGCTGGGTGTTATTATTACTTCCACTGACACCATTTGATGGGGGGTTATTAATAACACTACTGACACCAAAGCTGAGGGTTACTATTACTGACACCAATGCTTGGAGTTACTGTCACTGACACCGGTGCCGGGGGTTATTATTGCAGCTTCAAACATGAATGGAGTGGTTATTACTGTGGCCATGAATATTAATGCTGGGGGTTATTATTGCAGCTATAGATACCAATGCTGGGGGTTATAATTGCAGCTTTAAATACAAATGCTGGGGGTTATTATTGCAGCTATACTTACCAATGCTGGGGGGCAAGGCTAGCCCAAGACATTGTGCTGTCTGGGTCCAAGAATGAAATGCCCCCCCACCCCCCAAAAAAATCATGCCCACCAAAAGGCCCCCTCATCCATTATTTTATATCATGATGACTAAAACTAAAATTACATTTATCAGGAAGTCAGATTTACATGCAACAGCACCTTGTCTATATGCAAAATTATATGACATACCATTATGTTCAATTCCAACAGGCGGGCTAGGGCAGTATATGGGCAGGCTAGGGCAGTATAGGGATGGGCTAGGGTAGTATAGGGGCAGGCGGAGCAGCCCGGGGGCAGTTGTCATCATGACACACAAAACTACTGGAAAAGAAATCTTGGTCATCAATTTGCTGGGTAAATAGAAGAGAAGGAGAGGGGGCCGTGGTTCAATTTGCTGCCCCTCTCACAGTGCTGCCTGGGTTCAATGGACCCATTGGGACCCATGGTAGGGCCGGCCCTGGCTGGGGGTTATTATTGCAGCTATAGATACCAATGCTGGAGGTTATTATTGCAGCTATAGATACCAGTGCTGGGGGTTATTATTGCAGTTATAGATACCAGTGCTGGGGGTTATTATTGCAGTTATAGATACCAGTGCTGGGGGTTATTATTGCAGCTATAGATACCAGTGCTGGGGGTTATTATTGCAGCTATAAATACCAGTGTTGGGAGTTATTATTGCAGCTATAGATACCAGTGCTGGGGGTTATTATTGCAGCTACACATACCAGTGCTGTGGGTTATTATTGCAGCTATACATACCAATGCTGCCTGGGTTCAATGGACCCATGGTAGGGCCGGCCCTGGCTGGGGGTTATTATTGCAGCTATAGATACCAATGCTGGAGGTTATTATTGCAGTTATAGATACCAGTGCTGGGGGTTATTATTGCAGCTATAGATACCAAAGCTGGGGGTTATTATTGCAGCTATAGATACCAATGCTGGGGCTTATTATTTCAGATATAGATACCAATGCTGGGGGTTATTATTGCAGCTATGGATACCAATGCTGGGGGTTATTGTTGCAGCTACAGATACCAGTGCTGGGGGTTATTATTGCAGCCATAGATACCAGTGCTGGGGGTTATTATTGCAGCTATAGATACCAGTGCTGGGGGTTATTATTGCAGCTATAAATACCAATGCTGGAGGGGTTATTATTGCTGCTATAGATACCAATGCTGGGGGTTATTATTGCAGATATAGATACCAATGCTGGGGGTTATTATTGCAGCTATAGATACCAATGCTGAGGGTTATTATTTCAGATATACATACCAGTGCTGGGGGTTATTATTGCAGCTATAGATACCAGTGCTGGGGGTTATTATTGCAGCTATAAATACCAATGCTGGGGGGGGTTATTATTGCTGCTATAGATAACAATGCTGGGGGTTATTATTGCAGATATAGATACCAATGCTGGGGGTTATTATTGCAGCTATAGATACCAGTGCTGGGGGTTATTGTTGCAGCTACAGATACCAGTGCTGGGGGTTATTATACTATTGTAGCCCCTAACACGGGTAATGGGGCCTTTTTACACCCACTTTCCCTTCAATATACATTTAATGTATTTAAAATAGATATCTTGCATAATACTTTGATAGTGTGAGTGTAACATTTCTCTTTCCTTTTGGGGCGTGGAAGGTTTTGGAAGAATTTACGGCACCTTAGTCACACTGAGGTTGAGCACCACTGGCTGTAAAAAGTAGGCGGAATGCCAGAAAAATAAAAACTATTTCCACTGATTTTTACTTTTAATAAAACTGAACTTTTTTTGCATGCCACCACAACAGATGAAAAGAGAAGACGACCGAATAAATGAATCCGATTTGCGTTGACAAACATCTGCACGTTATTTGTAGCGCACACCCCTTGCTATAGCTACTGTACGGCGTGCCAGTAACAGAATGTGCAGGGGAGCAGTACACCGGGTGCAAGCATAACACTTGTGTTAATAAAGTGTCTTATGCATAAAACAGACCATTAGTCAGAGGAACGTAAATAAAGTCCTTGGCAGCCGCCTCTAAACCCCAAACTGCAGGAGAAAAATAAAAGATGTCCGATCGGGACGGAGCAGGCGATTGCCTCCCTTTTATTGTTCAGATCAGGCCATTTTTTTTTTTTTGCCACGACTTCTGTAGCAACACCTCACAAATCCCCGGCGCCCCGCGCCGCTCTCCGCCTAGATGTTTATCTTTCATATGCGGGACGGCGGTGCAAACATCCAGTAAAATCAATCCTTCCGAGAGGAAGATATACGGTTCAAATTATACGAGCTTCTGAGCTGTGAAAGGAACGGATTCTATTGTTAGACGGGGCGGCTCCGAATGTGTAAGAAATGAAAACGTTCGCCAACGTAGGTGAGAGGTCTCAATCTTCGACTTCGGGGAATGAAGACAAAATAAATCGGAGAGCTGGGCTATGTTATACAGCAAGTGCAGCAGCCACGCTAAAGCACGCTCAGTTCAAAGGGTGCACAGCAGAAAATATTCGTTGATTATAGAAATGATCTACCTGATATTTGATATATTGAGAGAATATTTCAAGATCATTTTTAATAATATTTTTTTTATAAATTTTGAGACAACGGGGTTGATTTACTAAAGGCAAATAGACTGTGCACTTTGGAAGTGCTGTTGCACTCTGCAAAGGTATTTGCTATAAATCAAGGGGGCAATTGGGAGTAAAAAAGGTCCCGGTGTCAGTGGGAGAAAATAATGTCCCATCTTTGATGTCAGTAGGAGGAACTGTGTCCTTTCATTGCTGTCATTGGGCCCTATTATTGGTATCATTGGTAGGATTTGTGTCCCTTCATTGGAGTCATGGGGCCTCATTGTTGGTGTCATTGGGAGAAATTGTGCCCCATCATTGGTGTTATTGGGCCTCATTGTTGGTATCACTGGGAGGAATTGTGTTCCATCATTGGTGTTATTGGGAGGAATTGTGCCCTTCTTTGGTGTCATTGGGAGGACACAGCTGATCACAGATAGCGGTAAAGAGCCACACAGCTGATCACATGTTAACAAACTTGCCAGTTATCGGCATTCCTTTCCTCACTGTCACAGCATAAGAGGAGAGCTGGTAACCAGCAAGTGTGAGAGGGCACATTTACACTGATAATCAGGGCATTGATTATCGGTGTCCTTATTATCAGTGCAGCCCCAACAGTATCAATCAGTGCCCATCAGTTCCACATATCAGTGTCGCCTCATCAGTGCCCATCAGTGCAGTCTATTAGTGCCCATCAGTACTGCCTCAGCAGTGCCCATTCAGCACAGCCTATCAGTGCAGCCTATCAGTGCCCATCAGTAGTGCCTCATCAGTGACCATCAATGCGGCTTATCAGTGCCCATCAGTACTGCCTCATCAGTGCCCACCAGCGCAGCCTATCTGTGCCCATCAGTGCAGCCTATCAGTGCCCATCAGTAGTACCTCATCTGTGACCATCAATGCAGCTTATCAGGGCCCATCAGCGCACCCTATCAGTGCCCATCAGTGCATCCTATCAGTGCCCATCAGTAGTGCCTCATCAGTGATCATCAATGCAGCTTATCAGGGCCCATCAGTGCAGCCTATCAGTGCCCATCAGTAGTACCTCATCAGTGACCATCAATGCAGCTTATCAGGGCACATCAGCGCAGCCTATCAGTGCCCATCAGTGCAGCCTATCAGTGCCCATCAGTACTGCCTCATCAGTGACCATCAATGCAGTTTACCGGTGCTCATCAGTACTGCCTCATCAGTGCCCATCAGCGTAGTCTATCAGTGCCCATCAGTGCTGCCTTATCAGTGCATCCTATCAGTGCCCATCAGTGGAGCCTCATCAGTGCCCATGAGTGCTACTTCATCAGTGCATGTCAGTGCAGCCTATAAGTGCCCATCAGTGAAGGAGAACAATTGATTTTTTTTTCAAAATGTTTGGAATTTTTCCATTTGTTTAGCAAGGAATAAAAAGTGCAGTGCCCATCAATGTAGCCTATCAGTGCTTATCAGTACTGCCTTGTCAGTGCCCATCAGTGCAGCCTATCAGTGCCCATCAGTAGTGCCTCATCAGTGATCATCAATGCGGCTTATCAGTGCCCATCAGTACTGCCTCATCAGTGCCCATCAGTGCAGCTTATATGTGTCCATCGGTGCAGCCTATCAGTGCCCATCAGTAGTGCCTCATCAATCACCATCAATGCAGCTTATCAGGGCCCATCAGTGCAGCCTATGAGTGCCCATCAGTGCAGCCTATCAGTGCCCATCAGTACTGCCTCATCAGTGACCATCAATGCAGTTTACCAGTGCTCATTAGTACTGCCTCATCAGTGCCCATCAGCGCAGACTATCAGTGCCCATCAGTGCTGCCTTATCAGTGCATCCTATCAGTGCCCATCAGTGGAGCCTCATCAGTGCCCATGAGTGCTACTTCATCAGTGCATGTCAGTACAGCCTATCAGTGCCCATCAGTGAAGGAGAACAATTGATTTTTTTTTCAAAATGTTTGGAATTTTTCCATTTGTTTAGCAAGGAATAAAAAGTGCAGCGGTGATTAAATATCACCAAAAAAAGCTCTATCTGTCTAAAAACAAATGATAATAATGTCATATGGGTACAGTGTAGCATGACCGTGTAATTGTCATTCAAAGTGTGACAGCGCTGAAAGCTGAGAATTGTCCTGGGCAGGAAGGGGGTGAAAGTGCCCGGTATTGAGGTGGTTAACTGTTCCAATATAAGGCCTCCCATGCATCAACTCTAAATACATTTGTTTCTAATAAAGAAGTATTTCATGTTTTCTATAAACCAGCGCGCCGAACGTCTAACTAAAAGTTTCCTCCATCGCTCCCAATCCTAAAAAATGTCATTTATTTTCCAAAATCCTGCTGACTATTATCTGGAGGCATTAAGGTTTGATGGACGTCTAAATTACAGCCGAGCGTCACATTACCGCCAAAGTGCCGGACAGAGTCGTAAAGCTTTCAGAGCGGCGGTAGTAAAACGACATTGTGGAAGCCTTTGATTGCTGGCGTCCGATGTTCCGCGTGTAATTCGCCCTCCAATCCGTACGAGGAACACTTCTGCTGTGGTTACAACTCACCCGGCCAGCGCAGGAAAAGACAAAAAAAAAATTGAAAAGCCTATAGATGTCCTTATAGCCAATAAATCTGTCGCCACCGACTGACTTCCATTTCCTGCGAATGAGCAAATTACAGCCAGGCGTGCAAAATTCACAGCTGATCAGGTGGATGACTTACAATGGAACTAAAGGCAGTTTTTTTTTTTTTAAGTCTTGAAAAGAGGGACTAGAACCTCAGGTTTTTATTGCTTCACCCTCTCGATTTGTTCTGGCGATCGTTATCATGAAAGTAAAAGAAAATTAAAATTTTGAGTTATACCCAGAACAGGAAGTGAGGTGACATCTTCAAATGTGGACACTCGTTCTGGTGACAACCAGGCATTATTCCCACTTCCTGTCACCTCACTTCCAGAACAGGAAGTGAGGTGACATCTTCAAATGGGGACACTCGTTCTGGTGACAACCAGGCATTATTCCCACTTCCTGTTCTCACTTCCTGCTTTAGCTATGGGACAGGAGGTGAAGAGAAATCTCCCCTATGGGGAACTGACAAAAACAAAAATTCTTCCTTACTTTACTCAAAATTAAAAAAAAAAGTTTTGCCTTTAGTTACACTTTCAAGCGGTAACAAAAATGTCTTATATTGCAGCTTACCAGTCATTAGATGTGGTGGCTGCATTCGTTTTCTTTTATTTGGCTTTGTTCCTGGGTGATCTGGACAGTAGCACACCTCCTGTATTAGAGAGACTCAACTCTGGAGGAATGAGCACATGAGGCACAGCAGACAGCAGCATTGTCAGTCTGGGAGGAGGGGGGGGGGGAGGAGTGTTAAATGTATTAGCAGTTCACACTCTCGACGAGTTACCAGACTCTCTTTGCTTGATATTTTTCTTTCTTTTTTTTTTTTTCTTCCCTTCTTTCTCATTTTTCTTTCTCTTGAGTTCTATTTAAAAAAGAGAAAAAGAAAAAACACAAAATACATCTTGGTGGGGCCCTGCAAGGCAACCCCACAAGCGGCATACATTTGTTGTCGATTTATTGTTGATTTCTTTCTCTGTTTTTTTTTCTCCATTTTTTTTTTTTTTTGTAGATATTGTTACTTTTTTCCCGTAGCCATAAGGGTCCGGAACAGAGCAGATCCATCAACCATATAGATGTATTTTCTCTTTTCTTGCTTTGTTCAGATATGTAGGCATTTTATGATATTTAAGATATATTATAGGGGCTTCTTGTTCTTTTTTTTTTTTTTTTTTTCTTCCCCTCTTTCTCTGTTTCTTTTTTTTTTTCTCTTGAGGTCTATTGAAAAAAAGAAAGAAACACAGAATACATCTTAGTGGGGCCCTGCAATGCAACTCCACAAGCGGCACATATTTATTGTCAATTTATTGTTGATTTCTTTCTCTGTTTTTTTCCTTTTTTTTTTTCTCCATTTTTTTGGGGTTTTTTTTGTAGATATTGTTATTTTTTTACCATAGCCGTAAGGGTCCGGAACAGAGCAGATCCATCAACCATATAGATGTATTTTCTCTTTTCTTGCTTTGTTCAAACATGTAGGCATTTTATGATATTTAAGATATATTATAGGGGCTTCTTGTTCTTCTTTTTTTTTTTACTTTCTTCCCCTCTTTCTCTGTTTCTTTTTTTTTTCTCTTGAGGTCTATTGAAAAAAGAAAAAACACAGAATACATGTTAGTGGGGCCCTGCAATGCAGCTCCACACCTGGCACACATTTATGGTTGATTTTTTTTCACTGTTTCTTTTTTTTTTTTTTTCTTCCATTCTTTTTTTTTTTTAGATATAATTTATTTATTTATTTATTCTTAGCCTTAAGGGTCCAGTACTGAGCACAGGATGTATTTTCTGTTTTCTTGCTCTGTTCAAATATGGTATTTAAAATATATTAATATATTATATTTATATATATATATATATTTTTTTTTTTAATGTCATGTTTATAAGTTACTAAAACATAAGATCGTTGCCTTTTACCCGAATTGTCGCTTTAAATAAATAAATAAATTATTAAAATTAAAGAAAAGAGAAAGAAAAAAATAGAAGAACAAAAAAAAAATGTATTATCAATTAGCAGATTTAAACACAATCATGTGTATTTCAATACAAGGCTAGTATGCCAAGTTTATTAGAAAAGATCCACAGAGTATATAAATACATTACATACACAAAATACTGCATCAAATATGTTATTACATAAATATGGCAAAAAGTATTAAAACCCCCATGTGTCCATATTAAACACTTGCCGCCAAATCCCCTACCTGGTACGTCATTTCACTTCAAGTGATTGTACCGGTGTGATGGCTGCAGGTATCACCCCAGAACAGTTCTTGTAATAGCAATCGGAACGGCTAACTAGCTGCTCGATTGATAGTACAAGCAGCGGGAGGGGACTGATATACGGAGGGCTTTAATGAAGACCCTGGCATAGACGGGAACTATGATAGTGACCCTGATGTAAGGGGGGACTCTAATGAAGACCATGATGTAGGGGGGACTCTGATGGAGACCCTGATGTAAGGGGGATCTCCAATGAGGACCCTGATGTATGGGTGAACTCTAATAGTGACACTGATATAAGGGGGGACTCTGATTGATATCACGATGTAGGAGGAACACTGATGGGGACCCTTATATATGCAGGACTCTGATGAGGACCCTGATGTAAGGGGGGATCTCTGAAGTGGGCTCTGATGTAAAGGTGGGCTTGGATTTTTTTTTTTTTTTATCGGCCCATGAATATGTGTAAAATATATATATACACAACTTGTATATAGAGTGTCTGATCACTTGTTTAGGTCGATCCCATTAAGGGTGGGTGAATTGCGACATTGCTACCTAGATTTTCACATATTTTGGACAGGAATTTGATGTTGGGTGGATTATACATTTTTTTTAACTTTGCTATTGTTATTTATCTTTTACCTTTTTGGATTTGATTAGAAAACTTTACATTTTTTTCATTCTTTATTTTAAGGGATGGAAGAAATAGAAAAGGTTTTAAATCTCAGTTGTTTTTCGTTAAACCAGCCAGCTTAACAAAAAATACGGAACCGATTCCTCCATCCACACATGGGCGTCTGCAGGTAGGGGCAAGGGGGGGCAATTGCCCCCCCCTGGAATCAGGGATCAGATCAGGGGTTCCCCACTAAGTCCTTGCCCTCTTGACCCATGTATGCAGTCTCTGACCGCTTCCTGTACCATGTCCGCAGTCTCTGACTGTCTCCTGTGCTATGTCTGCAGTCTCTGACTGTCTCCTGTGCTATGTATGCAGTCTCTGACTGTCTCCTCTTCCATGTCCGCAGTCTCTGACCGTATCCTGTACTATGTTTGAAGTATCTGACCATCTCCTGTACTATGTCCGCAGTCTCTGACCGTATCCTGTACTATGTCTGCAGTCTCTGACCGTCTCCTGTACCATGTCTGCAGTCTCTGACCGTCTCCTGTACCATGTCTGCAGTCTCTGACCGTCTCCTGTACCATGTCTGCAGTCTCTGACCGTCTCCTGTACCATGTCTGCAGTCTCTGACTGTCTCCTGTATCACATCTGCAGTCTCTGACCATCTCCTGGATCATGTCTGCAGGCTCTGACCATCTCCTGTACTACGTCTGCAGTCTCTGACCGTGATAATGTAATTATGACATTGTCAAAAAGGGGCAGAGCATGGATGACCTTGAAATATGCCCC
>BLSH010186268.1:350499-364623 GCA_018402905.1 Glandirana rugosa
GTCCTTCGATACATGTCGTGGGACGGTCGGGGAGGGTAGTCGGTACTAGACGGACGTAACGTATCTTTTCGTGTCTCCGGGTCACTATAGATTTTAATTCATACGTTACTTTCATCTTTCGAAAATAAAGTAATCGTGTTACTCGCCCATTCCTCCTTGGTCCAATCCCTTTTTATCTGTCTAAATTGAAAATCAAAATTTAAATACAAAAAAATTGGGAAAGTGACGGTCCAAGCATGTCGTCTGAGAAGGGACAGTCTACTTTCGTAAACCCCAAAGCGACGGTGGGCTAAAGCAGGTGTATCGGGGCATTGGTTGCGTGGGGGGGTAGGGGGTGGGTCATTGCATACTTAATTTTAGATATCACTGGGCCTCTGTGCTTTTCTATGCAATGCAGGCAGATCATGGCTGATGGGAGGGGCTGGCAGGGTGCTGTACATAGCTTCCTGGAAACATCACAGCACTCCTCTCAAGAGACCTCAGCCCTGATGCAAGTAGTGGGAGGGGTTATGTAAATGTCAAAATGGGTAGACGTCAGTCTGGAGGAATGGGAGCTCCTAGACAGGTTGTATTTGCATGCAGAGCACCCTAAGTAAGGCCCACATGTGATGCTGAACCTCCGTGATGAAAAAACAGAATTCTAATGAATGAAAGGGGTGAGCCAGGGACAGTCACGCTGGGGAGGACAGAGCTAGATGATACTGGATGTCCTCCAGCCAGGAAATGAGACGGGCTTTGTCTGACTTGCTGCACCTTCTAATGAACATTGTGAGAAGCTCACAGCGTGCAGCGAAATCAGCGTCAACTGTGCAAGACTGAAGGGAAAGCTGGAGGTCAGCTTTAAAGTGGTTTTAAAGTTAGAGGGCTTTTCATCTTAATGCATTCTCTGTATTAACGTAAAAAACCTCTGTGCCAGAATAGCCCCCACATCCCCCAGCCCCCTAAATACTTATCTGAGCCTGAGAGCAGCATTGGGATGTCTCTTTGCTATATGGGGATGTCTCTTTGCTGGTTTGGGATGTCTCTTTGCTGAATATATGGGGATGTCTCTTTGCTGGATTGGGGTGTCTCTTTGCTGAATATATGGGGATGTCTCTTTGCTGGATTGGGGTGTCTCTTTGCTGAATATATGGAGATGTCTCTTTGCTATATGGGGCTGTCGCTTTTATGGATTGGGATGTATCTTGCTGAATATATGGGGATGTCTCTTTGCTGGATTGGGGTGCCTATTTGCTGAATATATTGAATATATAGGGATGTCTCTTTGGATTGGGCTGTCTCTTTGCTGGATTGGGCTGTTTCTTTGCTGGATGGGGACGTCTCTTTGCTGAATATATTGGGGTGTCTCTTTGTTGGATTGGGATGTATCTTTACTGAATATATGGGGATGTTTCTTTTTTGAATTGGCCTGTCTATTTGCTGAATATATGGGGGATGTCTTTTTTGTTGGATTGGGCTGTCTCTTTGCTGAATTTTATTTTTTGTTTTTTATTTTTTGTTTTCTCAGATCTGCTAGGGGAAGATAGATTGGTGGGGGCGGTGGTGTGGCAGGCAAAATATAGTTTCTTACAGTTAAATCTTGAAAGTACTGGTGACTTTGAATAGGTGGGTTTGGTGGGATGTTCAGTGGGCAGGCCCTGGGGAATATTGGTGGGCAGGCCATGGGGAACCAGGTATAAAGCTGTGTAAGGGGCCCAAAAATTTCTGATGGCTGCCCTAGCAGCAGCTCTCTTTGCTCTCTCCCTCCTCACTGAACATAGAGGCAGCAGGGTTAGCCATTGGCTCCTGTTGCTGTCAGTCACAGTTTGTGAGGACAGAGTGGGGGGGCAAGCCGTGCTGTGTGTGTCTACAAGAGTGCTCTCATAGGAATTGGCTTGCTATGGGGGCACTTGGCAGGGGGAGGGAGCCAGGAGAGGTGGTGGGGGGATTACAGAGGAGGAGGATCTGAGCTGCACATTCTTGTGCGATTCCCTGTGCAAACCATCGTTCTGTCAAAATAGCCAATTCATCGAGATCTCCAATCACGTCATTTCTGGTTACTGTAAAGCATCAGTAATGGGAGATTTTAACGATTTGAGCTGTTTTGACACAACACCGGCAAGCGTGTGCACTCCGCTACACAAAGAGTTTGCTGTTTTGACAGAACAGCGGCTAAGGAGGAAAAAGTTGTCGCCGCCTTGAAGACGGCCGCGTTGTTGGTTAGTATCGGACGGACATGTCCACTCATTAAATCCTGTACTGTAGCAAATACACGCTTGTCGGTGTCAAAACAGAAACTCGTTTAAATCTTCAATCACTGATGGTTTACAGTAACCGAAAGTGACGTGATTGGAGATCTCGATGAATTGACTGTTTTGACAGAACACCGGCCCTGGACGGATGATGCCTCCCTGAAAGGGGCCTTATCTATAGCTTTTCCAGTGCACCGGTTTGGTATAAGTGAATTTTATTTTATATTTTATTTTTATGATCTTGATGATGAGTCTGAACAGCGCTAATGAGTTGATCAGTCCTAAATCTGATTCAGAGATATAAAATAATCAGCCTGACCCAACATAAAACCAATATAAAATACATCTGACCTGGAATATGATATCATCTGTACTTTGGATTGTAGATAAAATATCTCGATAGATACATTGTAACCTTTGGAGTCTGAGCGAACGCACAGTATGGTTATTTTCCACACTGATCAGAGATGAATGGCAGCAGATCTCTGGGTTAAAGTTAACAGAATTTAAAGGGGTTGTAATGTTTTTTTTTAAGATAACAAGCATGTTATACTTACCTCCTCTGTGCAAGGGTATTGCACAGAGTGGTCCCAATCCTCCTCTTCTGGGGCCCCCCCCAGCGGCGCCCCTGGCTCCACCCTGCAACGAGTGCCCCCTTGGAGAAGCGCTTTCCCTGGGGTCACTATTGTGGGCGCGCTCCCGTGCCCTGCTGCACATTCACACAGACAGCAGGACTGGACCCCGCCCCCTGGCTCCCGCGTCATTGGATTTGATTGACAGCAGCAGGAGCCGCGAAAGCAAATGTGTCATTGTAATCATTTGATGAAGATTTTTCTTTTGTTTGTTCACTTTTTCTCAATCAAATAAAAAAAAAAATATATAACATTTTTGATTTGACCCGTTTGAAATGTATCGATTTAGGACGTTCCAAAACAAAAAAAGCGATAAATTCACAGCAAATTTGAAAAGATATGATATGAATGCCGAACATGAATTGAATGAATCAGCTGAATTTACGGAAACTAAATAACCACAGGGTGGGCCATTTATATGGATACACCTTAATAAAATGGCAATGGTTGGTGATATTAACTTCCTGTTTGTGGCACATTAGTATATGTGAGGGGGGAAACTTTTCAAGATGGGTGGTGACCATGACGGCCATTTTGAAGTCGGTCATTTTGAATCCAACTTTTGTTTTTTCAATAGGAAGAGGGTCATGTGACACATCAAACTTATTGGGAATTTCACAAGAAAAACAATGGTGTGCTTGGTTTTAACGTAACTTTATTCTTTCGTCAGTTATTTACAAGTTTCTGACCGCTTATAAAATGTGTTCAATGTGCTGCCCATTGTGTTGGATTGTCAATGCAACCCTCTTCTCCCACTCTTCACACACTGATAGCAACACCGCAGGAGAAATGCTAGCACAGGCTTCCAGTATCCGTAGTTTCAGGTGCTGCACATCTCGTATCTTCACAGCATAGACAATTGCCTTCAGATGACCCCAAAGATAAAAGTCTAAGGGGGTCAGATCGGGAGACCTTGGGGGCCATTCAACTGGCCCACGATGACCAATCCACTTTCCAGGAAACTGTTCATCTAGGAATTCTCGGACCTGACACCCATAATGTGGTGGTGCACCATCTTGCTGGAACTATGATGTCGGTGATAGGGAATTGCTTGCCATCACGTCGGCTTTGGAGGAATGGCGGTACCTCCTGGAAGGAGCAGCTCACCCAGTATTGGTTTTTACTGACCATAAAAACCATAAAAAAACCATATGCTGTGAAGATACGAGATGTGCAGCACCTGAAACTACGGATACTGGAAGCCTGTGCTAGCATTTCTCCTGCGGTGTTGCTATCAGTGTGTGAAGAGTGGGAGAAGAGGGTTGCATTGACAATCCAACACAACGGGCAGCACATTAAACACATTTTATAAGTGGTCAGAAACTTGTAAATAACTCATGAAAGAATAAAGTTATGTTAAAACCAAGCACACCATTGTTTTTCTTGTGAAATTCCCAATAAGTTTGATGTGTCACATGACCCTCTTCCTATTGAAAAAACAAAAGTTGGATTCAAAATGGCCAACTTCAAAATGGCCGCCATGGTCACCACCCATCTTGAAAAGTTTCCCCCCCTCACATATACTAATGTGCCGCAAACAGGAAGTTAATATCACCAACCATTCCCATTTTATTAAGGTGTATCCATATAAATGCCCCCCCTGTAAATCAACGAATCTAAACTAAACAACACAACTTTTTTTTGTCCTGCACATGTCTAAGTGCCGGTTTACACAGGGGCGACCTAGCCACCTGACAAGTCGCGCTCCATGCAGTGCAATGGAACCGTTCTAATAGGAGCGACTCAAGTCGCTCCGACTTAGAAAAAGGTTCCTGAACTGCTTTGGGGGCGTCTTCAGTGCGGCATTGCATTGACTACTATTACAGAAGGCAAGCCGCGCTGAATCCGCAATGTACGTGGCGGCTTCAAAGTCGGATGAGAATTGGGTGACTTTGAAGCTGCCCCATATGAACCGGCACTATAGCACCACCTATAGAATATGGACAATTTTGGGTACTGCAGACAATTTTGGGTACTGCAGTTTTTTCACGCAAGTGTAAATAATTTTAAGGCTTGACATGTTTAGTATCTATTTCCTCGGTGCAACCCAATCTTTTATATTTTTACCAAATGATAAGTAGTATGTTGTATTTGTTGCTATGTTGTGTGCACTAAAATTAATTTAAGTGTATTATGTACACTTTAGTAGTGGCACAAATATCATTTGACAAAAAAAAATGCAATTTATTCCAAAGGGTCTCTGCGTTCAAAAAATTTTGAGGGTTTTATGCAATCCTCAGGCCTAAAATGTGCAACCCCTCCACCCCCCCAAAAAAAACCAAATGCTCTTGAAAGGGTTAAGGGGAAAAAACAGTGAAATATGCAAAATGTGCATGCATTGCAGAGATATAGTGCATGTTCCAACAGCTCTGTTCCCCTCCACCACATTATATTCTTTCATTTTCTGTTATATTCCCCTCTATTGTATTCTATCTTTTTCCATTCTATTCCTCCACTTTCCACTCCACCCCATTCTCCTTGGAAATTGGAAAACAATTCAAAAATGATTTGAATTCGAAAACTATTAGGAATTGATTCAAAAACGTTTCTAATCGATTCGAAAACGAATAAACGAAAGGAATTCCGAAAACGAGTTAAACGAATGAAACAAATCTAACTAAACAAATTTATGTAAATAACGAAACGAAACAAAACTAAACTATTTTTTTCGCTCTGCGCATGTCTACTTCACCCTGTCAAAGGGGCTTTTAATGGCAATAGAAGTGTCCATTTCACAGGCATGGCCCTCTGTTGTCACCATCAGGAAAGCCACCCTGAAAAATGCCACGCAGCCTTCACTGGAAGGCACATAGACAGGAAGTATAAATCAAAATAATGTGCAACCGATTCAATATCAAGTATTTGGAGGTCTTCAAAAACCTAGTGGTGGAGGATTTGGAGAGCCTTACCATTAACCACTTCCTTACTGGGCACTTAAACCCCCCCCACCCCCGCCCCCTCCTGCGGGACCAATTTTCGGCTTTCAGCGCTGTCGCTCTTTGAATGACAATTGCGCGGTCGTGCGGCGTTGTACCCAAACAAAATTTGCGTCCTTTTTTTCCCCACAAATAGAGCTTTCTTTTGGTGGTATTTGATCCCCTCTGCGTCATTTCTGATCGCCGCTATAAACAAAAAAAAAGTGACAATTTTAAAAAAAGAACAATATTTTTTACTTTTTGCTATAATAAATATCCAAAAATAAAAAATAAAAAAACAAATTTATTCATCGGTTTTGGCCGATATGTATTCTTCCACATATTTTTGGTAAAAAAAAAATCACAATCGGCGTTTATTGATTGGGTTGCACAAAAGTTATAGCGCCTACAAACTATGGACATTGATTTATGGCGTTTTTATTATTATTATTTTTTTTACTGGTAATGGCGGCAATCTGCAATTTTTATCGGGACTGCGATATCGGGGCGGACATGTCGGACGTTTTTGACACATTTTTGGAACCAATGACATTTATACAGCGATCAGAAATTTAAATGTCCACTGATTACTGTATAAATGTCATTGGCAGTGAAGGGGTTAACCTGCAGGGGGCAGTGAAGGGGTTAAAAGTGTTCCCTGGGTGTGTTCTAACTGTGGGGGGGGCGGGGTTGGCAGGGGCATGACAGATCTAACTGATCCCAGTGACAGGGATCAGTAGATCTGGCATGCCCCCCCTCACAGAACAGGGAACTGCCGTGTTTACTTTGGCGGTTCCCCGTTCCTCCTCTCTGTAAGGAGATCGCGGGTCTCCGGCGGACATCGGGACCGCCGGAACGTGGGCACGCTCACGTGGCGCGCGCCACCGGAGCCGACGGGAGCGCGCCCAACACGAGCCAAATGGGAGGACGTCTATTGACGGCCTCCCGGCATTTTAGGGCCACGCTGTAGCCTTCATTCGGCTATGGCGCGGTCGGGAAGAGGTTAAGAAGGCTTATAATCCCTATTGGATTAAAAAAGGTATTAAAGATTTAGAACAAAGAAAGGATTTAATTATCTGCCCTGCGGATAATGGGGGAGGGTTGGTGATCATGGGTAAGCATTATTATTGTAGTGAGTTGGAAAGACAATTAGGCGATTCTGATACATATCAGAAATTGAACACCAACCCTATGAAGGAATATAAAGGTAAATTAAACAATTTGATTAAAAAATGAGTGAGAAAAAAAAAAGGTGAGAAAGAAAATATTCTGAATAAGAGGGAAGCGTTGTATTTGAACCCCATTAGCTGCAGAACCCCTATTATATATTTATTACCAAAATTGCATAAGAATCCAACACAACCGCCAGGGAGACCTGTTATCAATATAAGTATTGATTCAGTGTGCGCGCGGCTGGGTCAGTACATTGATTATTTTTTACAGCCCTTAGTGACCAAAACGGACGCATACATTAAAGGCACTAAACATGTCATTCGGTGTCTGGACTCCCTGCAGGATGTGGAATCGTATCCTTGTCACAGCTGACATAGGATCTTTATATACTATTATAGGACATGACCAGGCCCTAGGATCCGTAAACAGCAAGCCCACAGCCCACAGCACTCAAGGTCACCAGGTGGGACTAAATTTATAGAGAATGCAATAACAAATCAAAAACTCAATAATATACGGTGATCACTCAAAATTATATATAGGCTAAAAAAACATCAATCTGGGATGTTGAATTGAAAAAATAAATGATTAAAACATTGTAAATATAAAGTCCAAAGTGTCCATAAGCACTGTTAGGCAGCCACCAGAGGGAGCCGAACCAAGCTTCAGACGCTGTGAGAGAAAGAATAAAAGGAGAGGCGCCTCTAAGTGTAATATGGAAGCAATTTTTATTAGGCCAATAGCTAATAAACACTCACAGGATGAAGATGGGGAAGGCACATGTAGAATATCAATCCAGTGCATGGAAGACATCTGAATCCATCCCAGGGTATGGCAACGCTGTGGCGCTGGTGGTCACGGAAACAAGCCACTCGGAGCCGCTTCTGAAGAAGGGGTGCGGCTATCGCGTCATCATAGCCGTCACGCCCACGAAACGCGTCGCACAGCATAGACGTCGTCCTCCCGCGCCTGGCCATCGCTGCGTGTCAAGCCTCTCTTTGAGTTTTCTGGCCGGCTCTTCCATCTCTCCCAGTGGCTTGCTTACATGACCACCAGCGCCACAGCGCCACAGCGTTGCCATACCCTGGGATGGATTCAGATGTCTTCCATGCACTGGATTGATATTCTACATGTGCCTTCCCCATCTTCATCCTGTGAATGTTTATTAGATGTTGGCCTAATAAAAATTGCTTCCATATAACACTTAGAGGCGCCTCTCCTTTTGTTCTTTCCCTAAGATCAGTAAAATGGGCCTTGGCCATGTCTGATCTACCAGCTGAACAGCAGAGGTTCATTATTAAGTGTTTGAGGTTCTGCTTAAAGCATAACTACTTTTGGTGCAATCCATAGTTCTATCTGCAAATCTGTGGTGCTGCCATGGGAGCCAGGTTCACTCCTAGTGTAGAGAACCTGTTCATGGCAAACTGGGAAGCAGAAGAATTGTTACTGGAGCGCCCATCTCAGCTTCTATATTACGGAAGATTCATTGATGATCTCCTGATAATATGGAAAGGAGATATGGAGAGTTTAAATAACTTCAGAAATAAGATGGACGTGAATTCCAGAAATATCAAATTAACTTGGACGATTAGTATGGATGTAGTGACATTTCTTGATCTGGAAATTTTTAAAGAACAGGGGAAGATAGGGACTCCCAACCACTTTAACCACTTTACCCCCAGAAGGATTTCCCACTTTAGGACCAGAGCACTTTTTTGTACTGCGTCGCTTTAACTGACAATTGCGCGGTCGTGCGACGTTGCACCCAAACAAAATTTGTGTCCTTTTTTTCCCACAAATAGATCTTTCTTTTGGTGGTATTTGATCACCTCTGCATCATTTCTGATCACCGCTATAAAAAAAGAAGAGCAACAATTTTGCAAAAAAAAAAAACTGTTTTTCTTACTTTTTGCTAAAATACAAATCCAAAAAAAAATATAAAAAAAATTATATTTATATATATTATTTATTTATATTCTTCCTCATATTTTTGGTAAAAAAAATCGCAATCGGCATTTATTGATTGGTTTGCGCAAAAGTGGCCGCGTTTACGGATGATGAGAATTAATTTCTGGGGTTTTTATTATTTATTTTTTTTACTAGTAATGGCGGCGATCTGCGATTTTTAGCGGTACTGCGATATTGCAGCAGACATGTCGGACCATTTTAAAACTTTTTTGGGACCAATGACATTTATACAGTGATCAGAAATTTAAATGTCCACTGATTACTGTGTAAATGTCATTGGCAGTGAAGGGGTTAACCTGCAGGGGGAGATCTAGGGGTTAACTGTGTTCCCTGGGTGTGTTCTTACTGTGGGGGGGGGGTCTGGGCTACCATGGGCATAAGAGATCTAACTGATCCCAGTGACAGGGATCAGTAGATCTCCTATGCCCCCCACTAACAGAGCGGGGATCCGCCTTGTTTACATCGGCGGTCCCCCATTCATTAGCTGTGGCTGCTCATCGTGGCTCACTGGCGGACATCGCGTCCGCCCGAGGCACGGGCACACTCCTCAGGAGCACGGCGGGCCACGCGCAGATCGCCGCTTATTTACGGCGATTCGCGGGAAGCGCCCACACCGCCGCAGTAAATATACTGCGCGCAGTGTGGAACTAGTTAAAGCAACTGACAGAAACTCATACTAACCACTGGGTAGTTGCCATCACTCTATGTGGTTAATGAACAAACCTAAAGGTCAGTTCATTAGAATTAGGAGAAACTGAGGAAATCTGACTATTTTACCAAGTCAGACATTTTAGCCAAGCGGTTTATCGAGAAAGGTTATGACCCGAGTCTCATCAAAAAACCCCAGACTCAAATAGCAGAGGTAGATGGTAAGTCACTGTGTCAGGGTGCACCTAAATCTGTAACTAGAGATATGGAATGCAAGCTGATTTTTGATGATAATGTTCAGACAGATCAAAAGAACTCTTAAACAGCATTGGAATATCTTGAGAAAAGATAGGGTCCTTGGGCCACATTTACCCTTACAACCTGGCTTCATATATAAAAAAGCTCCCACCTTGAAAGATCGTTTGGCGCCAGGAGTGGTGGATCCACCCGTCCCCAAAAAAAGTACCATTTTTCAATTAAACGTTTTTTATGCATGTGGGAGATGCCTAGCATGCAGGAGAACTAGGTTCAATATAAAAAAGAGAAAAGACTTTGTAGCAAATGGTAATGGTAATAGGTGCCCCATTCGGGATCTGATCACATGTAGCACCACAGGGGTGGTATATTTCCTGGAGTGTGGCTGTGCACCGGCCGCACCTTCAGGGCATTACACATCAAGGTAGAAGAACATATCAGGAATATAAAAAAGGGGGTAGACTCCCATAGTGTACCCAAGCATTTTATGTATGTACATAATAATTACAATTTTCAAATTTTGGGGTATTGAAAAGGTGAAGCAGCATTGGAGAGGAGGAAATTTTTTAAGGTGTCTCAGTAGACGTGAATCCTCTTGGATATTTGAGGCCAAAGTTTTGACCCCGAGAGGGTTAAACGTCGACTTTGACATAAACTGCTTTATCAGTGATAGATAAATACATTAGTCACATTAGCCCTTCTAAATATATATCTTAATCATCCCTGATCTAAACAATTATTTTTACCATTTTTTAACAATTTTAATTTTTGATTTTTTAATATTTAATTATTTTTTGGGTGCTTTTTGGATTTTATTGATTTTTTTATTAAATACGGTTTATTCTTATTTTAATATATGTTATTTATTAATTTTGTTATGGATATATTGCTTCATGTGATTTTGTAAGGATGGCGGCAATGTGACGTGCGAGCTCCTAATTATTGAGAAAATGTAGTTATTTATGTCCTATTGTGTTGAGTGTCCCCGAGCTGGAATGATAATGACCCCATCTGCCCTAGGTCTGACTTCCGGTTCTGGTGAGGTCATGTGACCAGAGATGGGCGGTGTGAGGGCTCGACGCTTGCATTCGTTTAGCACCGCCCTAATGGGCGGGAGGTGGATATATATCCTGACGGGAGATGTTGAGACTCCACCCTTACTGAAGAAGTCACGCCTTGACGACACGCGTCTGGGGAGAAGCCTCACGTCTGCACGTCACGTTGTGGCCATCAGGATTTGATTACACATGCGGTAACTAGCTGGCACGGCGTAATGTGCTTTATACTGTAGGTGTATACTGTTATTTTGGGCCTAAATAAATAGTCCAAACGGAGAGCATTAGATTGTTTCTTTCTTTTGCATATACTGCTGGAGTTTATGATCTATATCTGTAAGAACCGGAGTTCCATGACTTATATGGAGGATTGTATCTGAGAGCTATTTCGGCAGTATATCCGATCCCAGGTTTTGGGGATGAATGCGCATTAAAAGATATGAGTGAGGTGAGCAGCCAATTTAATTGGTGGAGGATGGATTAGGAGGAGCACCTTCTGTTCTTTGTGCATCCATAGGAAACCTGGCTGTCCCTGTTTGGATCTCTTTTCTACCTGATATAATGACCCATATATGGACTTGATATTGCTGCTAGAGAGATTTTTATTTGTGTTAAATATATACTGGATATATATATATATATATATATATATTTTTTTTTTTTTTTTTTTTAATTAATGCACAAGCATTTTTTTTTTTTTTTTTTGATTGCACAAGCACTTTATTGTTGA
Source organism: Glandirana rugosa (assembly GCA_018402905.1). Classification (NCBI taxonomy): domain Eukaryota; kingdom Metazoa; phylum Chordata; class Amphibia; order Anura; family Ranidae; genus Glandirana; species Glandirana rugosa. The sequence continues at coordinate 362,107 of BLSH010186268.1, forward strand.
ATATATGAATAAGCAGCACTTTATATATGAAGATTGAGTATTTTACTCATTGCACAGATAAATTATCATGGTTAATTTGTCTCAGAGAGGACCTATATTTCACATTTATTAATTATAGAGCACTAGCACTTATGTGTTATAATTGGTAGCGCTATACATTATTTTGATTTATATTTGTCTCTGGTGAGGTGAAAACTCTAGGTTTGTGCTAGCAGCCACCACATTATAGAGGAATGGGTGTACACTTTCCTTTATGGTGATACACATTCTTCTATAAACATATTTAAATGTTTGTTTAAAGTGGGAGATATTTGCGCTGATTTATTTTTATTCATTTATGTAGACAGGAAGTGACTGCAAAGAGGCTGCAGGAGATCAGCAGCACTGAGATGTAACGATGCATGTCAGATTTAAGGGCTCCCAAGCTGAAGAGTCAGACCGTCATAGACGGTTTGAATTCCTTTTGAGTTAGAGTTCCTGTTGAACTAGCCAAGATTTGAACCGTGTGTGGGCAGGCTGAATTTATTAAGTCGATCAATCAACTTGGGTACAACCAGCCTGCCGGTTTCACTTGCGATTATCGCTAGTAGCTGCTAGCAATAATCACCGTCTTCTCCCGACAGGGACGGCTTCACATACACATGTTGCAGATTCCGACCTTCTTATTTTTCTGCTCTGAAGAAATAGCTGTTTGTATCATCATGTCCTGGGCTGACTGATTCTGAATGGGAGGGTCTGACTCATTATAATCACCTTAGGCACACTCAGTGCTCTGATGAGAAAAGCCGCAGTGTCTGCAACCCTTTAGAAGTAGTTAACCCTTAGGAAGTAACTCATCAAAATTTTTTTTTTGTTGCAGAAGATGCCTAAAATCTGACTTAATGCAGACTCCTGGGAAAATCAGTAAGCCAATCACAGATAATCGTTCCGTTCATTCATTTTTCTTTTTTCGTAAGTTCGGGAATTCGTAAATACGGTCATTCGAAAATTTGTAATTCGAAATTCTGTAATTCAAGAATTCAGTAATTCAAAATTTGAAAAGGCTGATATTCGAAATTCAGAAAATTCGAAAATCAAAAATGCACATATTCTATATTTGGAAATTCGGAAGTAAAAAAATCTGAAAGGCGAAATAATAACTAATAAATAACTATTAAATTATAGGTATTGGAATTTCCTTTCAAATTTGGCTGTTAGTGAACATAATGAATAAAAATGTATCCAAAGTTATGAATTATCCGAATGCCATATCTAAATGAATGGAACTTAACGCATTAATAATAATAAATAATAATAATAATAAAAACATTTTATTATTATTATTAGTATTTATTATTAATTCATTACGTTCCATTTGTTTAGATGTGGCATTCGTTATTTTGGATAATTCATAACTTTGGATAAATTCGTATTCATTACATTCACTAACAACCTAATTTGAAAGGAAATTCCAATACTGATAATTTAATAGTTATTTATTATTTCTAATTTTCGGATTCTTATTCTCGAATTGTCGGATTTTCAAATTTCGGCTTTTCCGATTTTTCGAATTTTGACTTTTCCAATTTTCAAATTACCGAATTTCAGATTTTTGAATTCGAAATACCGAAAATTTGTAAAAATTCTAAAATTCAAAATTCGTAATTCTGTATTCATCCGAATTAACTAATTTCGAAAAATGTATTAAAAAATGAATTTGAAACGAATTGCACATATCTATTGACTTGCAAGGCTGGCTGACCAGAATTAAAATCATGTGTAAATATTATCTATATATTGCTGTTTAGTATCAGTTCAGTGTATATACATTATGGGGTTTATACAGTGCCTTGCGAAAGTATTCGGCCCCCTTGAACTTTGCAACCTTTTGCCACATTTCAGGCTTCAAACATAAAGATATAAAACTGTAATTTTTTGTGAAGAATCAACAACAAGTGGGACACAATCATGCAGTGGAACGAAATTTATTGGATATTTCAAACTTTTTTAACAAATAAAAAACTGACAAATTGGGCGTGCAAAATTATTCAGCCCCTTTACTTTCAGTGCAGCAAACTCTCTCCAGAAGTTCAGTGAGGATCTCTGAATGATCCAATGTTGACCTCAATGACTAATGATGATAAATAGAATCCACCTGTGTGTAATCAAGTCTCCGTATAAATGCACCTGCACTGTGATAGTCTCAGAGGTCCGTTTAAAGCGCAGAGAGCATCATGAAGAACAAGGAACACACCAGGCAGGTCCGAGATACTGTTGTGGAGAAGTTTAAAGCCGGATTTGGATACAAAAAGATTTCCCAAGCTTTAAACATCCCAAGGAGCACTGTGCAAGCGATAATATTGAAATGGAAGGAGTATCAGACCACTGCAAATCTACCAAGACCTGGCCATCCCTCTAAACTTTCAGCTCATACAAGGAGAAGACTGATCAGAGATGCAGCCAAGAGGCCCATGATCACTCTGGATGAACTGCAGAGATCTACAGCTGAGGTGGGAGACTCTGTCCATAGGACAACAA
>BLSH010186268.1:387454-408530 GCA_018402905.1 Glandirana rugosa
CTTTGAGGGGTCTGGAATTGGGGTACCTCTTGAACACCAGTTAGGAGTTCTCCGCCCCCCTTTTTTTTTCAGGGTGTTTAAGACTGTTTACGGTTCGTAATTAATACCTTCTTACCCCGCGATGGTAGTGAGTCCTACACCGGGTCTTCAACTCACTGTCGTACGACTCCGCTTAACGTCTCCAGTATGTTTTTCTCCTCAATTGTGACGTTTATAATTGCGAAAACGTATTTAAATTACATTAACAGTTATTTTCGAAACTGTGAATACTTTACGAACATTACTGTGGTCATATGGTATCATTGTAGACTGTTTTTTTAGATTTTTGTGACTCCTTCGTCTTTATATATACGGCCATGGCCAAAAGTTTTGAGAATGACACAAATATTAATATTTACAAATTCTGCTTCCTCAGTGTTTTTAGATTTTTTTGTCAGATGTTACTATGGTATACTGGTGTCATTACAAGCATTTCATAAGTGTCAAAGCTTTTATTGACAATTACATTAAATTTATGCAAAAGCGTTAATATTTGCAGTGTTAACTCCTCTTTTTGTATGACCTCTGCAATTCGCCTCAGCATGCTGTCACTCAACTTCTGGGCCACATCCTGAGTGATGGTAGCGCCCCATTCTTCCATAATTAATGCTTGGCATTTGTCAGAATTTGTGGGACTTTTTTTTTCCCCCCGCCTCTTGAGGATTGACCACAAGTTCTCCATGGGGTTAAGGTCTGGGGAGTTTCCTGGCCATGGACCTAAAATCTCGATGTTTTGTTCCTCAAGCCACTTAGTTATCACTTTGGCCTTATGCCCAGGTGCTCCATCATGTTGGAAAATGCATTGTTCCTCACCAAACTGTTCTTGGATGGCTGGGAGAAGTTGCTCTTGGAGGATGTTTTTGTACCATTCTTTATTCATGGCGGTGTTCTTAGGTATAATTGTGAGTGAGCCCCCCCACTCCCTTGTCTGAGAAGCAACCCCACACATGAATGGTCTCAGGATGCTTTACTGTTGGCATGACACGGGACTGATGGTAGCGCTCACCTTTTCTTCCCCATACAAGGTTTTTTTCAGATGGCCCAAACAATCGGAAAGGGGATTCATCAGAGAAAATGACTTTCCCCCGGTCCTCAGCAGTCCAATCCCTGTACCTTTTGCAGAATATCAGTCTGTCCTGATGTTTTTCCTGGAGAGAAGCGGCTTCTTTGCCGCCCTTCTTGACACCAGGCCATCCTCCAAAAGTCTTCTCCTCACCGTGCGTGCCGATGCCCTCACACCTGCCTGCTGCCATTCCTGAGCAAGCTCTGCACTGGTGGTGCCCCGATCCCGCAGCTAAACCAACCATAGGAGACGGTCCTGGGACTTGGGTGACTTTCTTGGGTGCCCTGAAGCCTTCTTCACAAATGCAGTGGAGATGTTTCATTTTCATGGCAAAGAGGTACTTTGCAATTAATTGCAATTCATCTGATCACTCTTCATAACATTCTGGAGTATATGCCAAATGCCATCATATAAAGTGAGGCAGCAGACTTTGTGAAAATTAATATTCGTGTCATTCTCAAAACTTTTGGCTACAGCTGTATATATATATATATATATATATATATATATATATTATTGTTATAATACAGTATTTATATATCGCCAACAGTTTACACAGCACAGTTTAGACAGTACAAATACAATTCACTTTACAGTAGGAATCAGAGGGCATACCATATTATTATTATTTTATATGTTATTATCATTATGATTAACCATCTCAGCCCTGGAGGGTTTTACCTCCTTCATAACCGGGGCATTTTTTTGCTATTCAGCATTGTGCTACTTTAACTGGTAATTGCAAGTACATGTACATGATCCAGCCAGTGTTGCCAACCTCCCGCAGCATTTTTTACTGGCAAAACATGGAAAATTTACTGGCAGAGCACATTTTTTACTGGCAACCTAAAAAAATAATAGAACTCCTATTAAAAACTAAGGTAATTGATATTCAAACACAACATGGAAACACTAACAATACCATATCAAGTAATTTGCTTGGTTTACACTTAAAAAATCAGCACAGCATGACAAATTATCAGGCCCTGATATTCATAGACAGTTGTAAAAATCACTGATTTTTACAAACTGTCAGTAAATTTACTGGCGGTTGGCAACCCTGGATCCAGCCTGCCCGAGTCGGCCGCCCGCAGTTGGCAAGTGGTTAATACTATTTTTATGATTATTGTTGTTATTGTTATTATTATTGTCATTATATAAATATATTATTATTTTATATTATATATTGTATATAAAATGTGTCTGTTTTATTATTATTATTATTATTATTATTATTCAAGATTTATATAGTGCCAACAGGTTGCATTTCCTTGAGTTTTCTAAATAATTGAGTGACTCTTGCTCAGCGCACGCTTCCAAGTACACGTTGTCTCGGAGGGAAAGGAGAGTTCTCTGATGAGTTGTAGAGTTAAAGTGAAGCCCTGTAACAGAATCCGTCTGTCCAGTGACGTCTGGAGAGCCATCCTGCGGCTCCGGAGTCCAGTTGGTGTAACAGGCACCGCGCAGTGACAGCGCCTCGTGTATCTGAAGCCGCAGCGAGCGTAGCTTGTTGTGTGTGACCCGGGCTTTGCTGTTGCTACAGTCTCCTGTAGTGGGAACAAAATGTAACAAGATGACACTCAGAGTACGGTAAGAGGTCAGAGCCGAGTGACCTTTAACCCGTGGCAAGACACCATGTAGACTTGTGTTACAACAGTTGTTACATACGCACAACTGCATTAAACTGAGTAGTTTTATTTTGCACAATGTTATTTGTTGTGTTTCCATGGGCACCGGGAAAATATTCATAGATGGGTATAGACACAGCCAGCCAGAATGGATGCACTCTTTGGAACAAAAAAAAAAAAATTTTCGGGCCATTGACAGGCATGTGTGAGATCCATGCAAAACCAACCATTACACAAAATGCATTTCCTTGACAGCCAACAAAATATACAATATATACACTGTATTACCAAAAGTATTGGGACACCTGCCTTTACATGCACATGAACTTTAATGGTATCCCATTTTTAGGGGGTATTTACTAAAACTGGAAAGTGCAAAATATGGTGCAACTCTAAATAGAAACCAATCAGCTTTGCAGTATTTTTGCCAAAGCTTTGTTGAACAAGCTGAAGTTAGACGTTGATTGGCTACCATGAACAGCTGCACCAGATTCTGAGTGCTCCAATTCAACCACTTGCCGACCGTCAACCGCAGGTTGACGGCGACAAGGCGGCTCTCCTGCGCAAACCGCCGTCATCTGACGGCGGCTGCCAGATCGCGCACTATGAGCGCGCGCGCCCGCGCGCTCACTGTGTCCGGGGAGGGCCAGGGAGCGGGTGCGGCGGACTCGATCTCCGCCGGCAACCCGCGATCCCCCCCCCCCGGAGTGAAAGAACGGAGGTCCTTGTAAGTAAACACGGACCTCCGTTCTGTTAGAGGGGGAAGGGAGTGATCACAGCCTTCCTGTACATGGAAGCTGTGATCACTCCCCTCCCCCTGCCAGTCAAACAGTAAGACAGTTAGAACACGCCCAGGGAACATACTTAACCCTTAGAGCGCCCCCTGCAGGTTAACCCCTTCACTGCCAATGGCATTTACACAGTAATCAGTGCATTTTTATAGCACTGATCGCTGTATAAATGCCAATGGTCCCAAAAAAGTGTCAAAATGGTCCGACATGTCTGCTGCAATATCGCAGTACTGCTAAAAATCGCAGATTGCCGCCATTACTAGTAAAAAATTAAAAAAAATAAAAACCCCAGAAATGAATTCTCACCATTCGTAAACGCGGCAACTTTTGCGCAAACCAATCAATAAACGCCGATTGCAATTTTTTTTATCACAAATATGAGGAAGAATATAAATCGGCCAAAAACGGTGAAAAAAAATGTTTTTTTATATTTTTTTTTAATTTGTATTTTAGCAAAAAGTAAGAAATTTGGCTTTTTTTGCAAAATTGTCGCTCTTCTTCTGTTTATAGCGGCGATCAGAAATGACGCAGCGGTGATCAAATACCACCAAAAGAAAGCTCTATTTGTGGGAAAAAAAGGACGCAAATTTTGTTTGGGTGCAACGTCGCACGACCGCGCAATTGTCAGTTAAAACGACACAGTGCCAAATCGCAAAAAGGGCTCTGGTGAGGAAGGGGGCAAATCCTTCCGGGGCTGAAGTGGTTAACTAAAGCCTCGTACACACTGTGTGACGGTCGTACGACTGGACGTCCAAAATTGTATGTCGGCTGTTGTGTCTCGCATACTGACGTGCACTAAGCAATCGTACGACCAAGCCTAACGTGGTGACGTGCTACGAGCGTATAAAGAGGAAGGTGCATGTGATTTGTGAATTAGGAACGAAGGTTTCCGGGCGTTCCTGACTTCTGAGCATGCGTGTTTTGCACGTACAACTTGTTGGACCAACTTCTCTGTACACACGGTACAACAGTCGTACGACCGCTTGTTGTACAACAAACGTTTTCTAGTCTGCTCATCCAACTTCTGTTGTACGACCGTCGTACGTCGGCTGTTCTAATTGCGCGTACTGACAGTCGGATGATCATACAACAAGCTGTTGTGCGATCGTTTTCATACGACTGTCGCACCGTGTGTACAAGGCTTAAATTTCGACTTAAGTCCGTAGGGTTCAATATTGAGTTGGCCCACCCTTTGCAGCTACAAAGGCTTCAACTCCTCTGGGAAGGCTGTCCACAAGGTTTAGGAGTGTCTATGGGAATGTTTGACCACTCTTACAGAAGTGCATTTATGAGGTCAGGCACTGATGTTGGATGAGAAGCTCCGGCTCGCAGTCACCGTTCTAATCGGTTGTGGACAGGATTCTGTGCAGGCCAATCAAGTTCCTCCATCCCAAACTCGCTCATCCATGTCTTTATGGACCTTGCTTTGTGCACTGGTGCGCAGTCATGTTGGAACAGGAAGGGGCCATCCCCAAACTGTTCCCACAAGTTGGGAGCATGAAATTGTCCAAAAAGTCTTGTTATGCTGACGCCTTAAGAGTTCCCTTCACGGGAACTAAGGAGCCAAGCCCAACCTCTGAAAAACAACCCCACACCATAATCCCCCCTCCACCACATAATTTGAACCAGTACATAAAGCAAGGTCCATAAAGACATGGATTAGCGAGTTTGGGGTGGAGGAACTTGACTGCCTTGCATTGAGTCCTGACCTCAACCCGATAGAACACCTTTGGGATGAATTAGAGTGGAGACTGCGAGCTCAGCTTTCTCGTCCAACATCAGTGCCTGACCTCACAAATGCGCTTCTGGAAGAATGGTCAAACATTCCCATAGACACTCCTAAACCTTGTGGACAGCCTTCCCAGAAGAGTTGAAGCTGTTATAGCTGCAAAGGGTGGGCCAACTCAATAGTGAACCCTACAGACTAAGACCAGGAATAGTTCCAATAAAGTTCATGTGCGTGTAAAGGCAGGTGTCCCAATACTTTTGGCAATATACTATTATGAAATGTTAATGGGGAATTTTATCTTTCATTGAGTCTATTTATAAAGGGCAGTTATGAATAGAGTGGAGAGGCAGTAGAACCCCTGTTAGATTTCTTTCTGCTGTCTGTGTACTCGGGAGATTCATCCTCTCTATTTGTATTGATGACCATTATCATTGGGGAAAAAAAGTGGAGGAGAATTTTGACATGTATTTTTTTTTCTTCTGCAGGTAAAAGTTTGGTTTCAGAATCGCAGGATGAAATGGAAGAGAGTGAAAGGCGGACAGCAGGGAGCTGCAGCCAGAGAGAAGGAACTAGTCAATGTGAAAAAGGGAACTCTACTACCTTCCGAGCTCAGCGGCATTGGGGCCGCGGGCCTCCAACACACAGCTGACTCACTAGCCAATGATGATAGCCGTGATAGCGATCAGAGCTCTGAACATGCTCACTTGTGATTTTTTTTTTTTAATGTAAAGTGACCTTCAAACCAGATTTGTTCTCAGGAAAGACAAGTAACACGGCGAAGACCGGCTCGGAGATTTTCAGGATCTGACCTGAACGTTTTCTGCAAGGAAGACTTCCTTTAAAGACTACACTATGGTCTTACTCTTCAATTGTTAATGTTATGACGAGGAACAGGGCCGGGTCAAGGACAAAAAAAAAAAGGCAGAAAATGCCCAAGGCAGAAGAAAGATTTAATTTAAATCCTAAAGGTCTTAAAGGGATTGTCTACCTCCAGTAGATATTTTTCTATTGGCTTGTGTCCTGTAAGTGTTGCACATCTGTGGTCCACCAACCTTCCATATTCCCTCCCAACCATCCTTCTCAAGTTCTCCTCATTGAAATCTGCCAACTCTTCCCTTTTATAGAATACATTTTTTTGGAATGCAGAAGTAGGGACGTGTGGTTATATTTTCTCCACAATACAAGCCTGATGGGACAGTGGTAGGCTGAGTCATCCCTTGGCTTGACACTCCAGCAGTGAGATATGTTTGTAGTCAAAACCCAACCCTGTTTCTGTCCACATTTGGGGTTTGGGTGTTCCTGCCCACTCTTATGTGTTCCAGCTTCTCCTCTTATATTCACTATAACATGGGGTGACCTCAGTTATGGTCAGTGGCATATCCTCAATATGCACCGATTGAGGATTAAGGTCATCAGAGGCTGCCCACGGTTTATGCTTCAACCCCTTCCATCGCAGACCCTGAAAGGGGGGTACTCTGATGAGACACTGATGTAAGGGGGACTACGATGGGGACCCTACTGTAAGGGTGAACTCTGACTGGGTCCCTGCTGTAAGGGGGGAATTTAATAGGTAACCGTGATATAAGGAGGGGCTTTAATGGGGACCTTGAAGTAAATAGGACTCTGAAGTGGACCCTGATGTAAGGAAGACTATGATAGGAACCCTGCTGTAAGGGGAGACTCTGATGGGAACCCTGATGTAAAGGGGATAATAATAGGGACCCTGTTGAATGGGTAGATTCTAACTGAGTCCCTCATGTAAGGAGGGCTATGATAGGGATCCAGCTCTAAAAGAAGACTCTGAACAGAACTCTGATGTAAGGGGGTTCCCTATTGTAAGGAAGACTATGATGGGGACCCTACAGTAAGGGGGGCTCTGTTGGGAACCCCGATGTAAGGGATGACTATTGTGGAGACTCTGATAGGGAACCCTGACATAAGGGATGACTATTGTGGAGACTCTGATAGGGAACCCTGCCATAAGGAGGAAATCTAATGGGGATCCTATTTTAATAGGGATTCTGATGGGGATTTTTATTGCCCACAAATATTTGCAAAACTTACAACGTGACTCTCATACTGAAAAGTTTGGAGAATCCTGCACTATAATATAAAACAAATAAAAAAAAAATCAGCTAGGATGGAAGGAGCCCCTTGTAAGGGCCCCAACTGGTGTAAAAATCTGAGAAGTCATCAACCAACCTAGAAAGATAAAAGAAACTCTTAATTTAACTCTCCAACATTTGCCAAAAACTTTCAAGTATTTTCGGTGGACTGGCCCTCTTAGGTTGAAGACTAAAAACAAACTCCATAAATCTGCCATTGGACCAGCCCATAAAAAATACACCACAACCCCAAAAATTAGAGCGTAAGATTGTATTATCACAAGAACGGGACTTTTCAGGTGCTACAAATATGTACACAAGAAGATTAGTATTATTAATATATATATATATATTCTAGTTTCCAGTTCCACCACAAACCACATCAAAAAAATATTCAAAGCAAACTCCCCCATCCATCCATGTCTCCATTCCTTTTTTGTTGAGAAATCACTTTGAAAAACATCCTACTTGGCATTTCTAACCATGGCCATCTTGAGTAAGGGCAAATGATTCATGTAGCATTTATTTCCTGGAATTCACCTGCCATTAGGTCAGTCATGCAGGCAGGAGGGTGTGCTTAGCTGAGAAGTCCCTCCTTTAAATTAAAAGAAAAAAAATGCCCATGAAAACTCCTGGGGATGTATGAGATAATTTTGGCCTAGGCCAGAAACCAGGAAAAAAATGTAAAGAAAACAATGTAAAACAAGAAAATATAATATACCTTCCTATCTATTTACTAATGCTAGCAGCAAAACAACTAAAAATAGTTCATGTTGATTGGAACAATTTAGTTCTGTCTTAAGCTTGAGCTGGTTCCCTGGTAGCTGACTGTCAACAAAGCTATAAAAAGGTATACATTTCGTAGAAGGTGTAGAAGAGCTTGTATAAGTCGACAGATAGAAACACAGAAAAGTGACTGCAGAAAAAAGGTTGAGTAGCCCATCGAGTCTGCACAATTTTTTTGGTTTATTTTTGTTAACTTTCTTGCCAGAGTATAGATCTAGGTTTGTCCCCAGCATGTTTGAAGCCATACAATCAATTTGTAAATGGACAATCCCTTTAAGTACATTGATTCCAATTCAATAAAGAGTATTAATTATTAAGTGCAGTAGATCAGAATGGCCATCTTGATCTCGGCGTGGCTTCAGTAGGGTAAGCTCTGACATTTAGTATGGGTTACCTCACTTAATAATTAAACCTTGCTATTGAATGTGGTCCAATAACTTTAGTCGACATCAGTTAGGTTTTTGTGATTTATTTCTAAATGAAAACGAAAAAAAAATGAATATGTAAAATGTTATGAATGCTCTGTGTCCGGATGCCTTTGCCTTAATTGCCAAAGCCTTGACCCGGCACTGACGAAGAATATAATTGGTTTGGAACATTCCAATACATAAGAATATGAATATGCTGACTATGGTATGGTCAGGTTACTTTGCTTTTACCTTGCACTGACGTTTACAAGAAAACAAAAATCACATTGTTGAAGCTAACTTTTTTTAGAGTTTCGAATTGTGAAAATTATGCAATTATTTTCTTCTTGTTCACTTTCAAAAGTCTTATTTTCTTATTTGGTGCAAGTTGCACAAATGACCCAGTCTACCGCCCGGAGTACAACAAAGAAGCCATTGAAAAAATGTTGCAGAAGAGAAAATATAATTTAACTCTGCAAGTATTTTAACCAGGAAATAATACTTGTACAATGTTAGCTATTATTTCATATTCAGCTCTGGAAGACCTTATTTTTAACAGGTAGGCTTTAAGGCCTCATACACACGGAAGTTTCTAAAAAAATAAACAAAACGTCGGGCCCGATGTCAAGGAAAAAAAGTCTGCGTTTTTTTGGAGTTATGCATCAGCGTTTTTGAGCATTAGTGAGCGTCGGCGTCAATAGGCGTTTTTTAAAAAAAATCATCCCTCTGCTATTTTTCAACCTAAAAACGTCGGCGTCAAAGAACGCCGGAAACCGCTGGTATAATATTAGGTGGCGTTTGTTGGCTTTGTTGGCATAATGTGGCGTCAGCGTCAAAAAATGCCAAAACGTTACAGCCTCAGAACGCGATGGCTGTGGGTTCTAGTTTCAGCTCACTAACGCCGACGTCACTCTACAGCTCAAAAACGCCGACGTTTTTATGGGGCCATTGATTAACATGGAGAGCTGCAAAAAACGCCAGAAAACGCCGGCGTCAAAAAATGTCCGTGTGTATGAGGCCTAAAATGGACAGCTAAAGTACTACATAGATATTCTTTTTCAAACAATACAAGTTAAAAAAAAACACAACAATTGTAAAATTGTAGCTGTGGCATGCATACGTGACCCATAGCCTATTTGCACCAGGCCTAAAAATCCTTGTATCTTCCAAGTTCCTAAACTGTATGTAAAGCCCAAACTGTGTGCTTTAGATAGAGTATGGAAGGGTTAAGATCTTTGTCAAGTTACAAGGGTTGCACCGAAAGCTGTGACATGCATATGTGACCCATAGCCTACTTACACTAGGCCAAAAAAAACCCTTGTATCTTCCTAGTCCTTAAATTGTATGTTAAGCCCAAACTTTTTGTTTTTTAGTGTATTGAAGGATTAAAACCTCTATCAAGTTACAAGGGCTGTACCGAAAGTAACTCTTCCTCTATAGCAACTTTTCTTCATCTTCTTTTTCATTTTAGGTAAAAAATGGATTCCAAGCAGAAGCAATGTGCCATCATTGAAGTCTTGATGAAGGAGCTGTGCAGGCAGTCCAACAGAAGGCTGCAGAATGTTTACAGAGATGGCATCATTAGTAGGAGAAATGTGCAAAGGTGGATGAAGAAGATTAAATGGTGTCATCTCTATAGTCTACTGTGGATGTCAGACAGCCTGCACCCTCCGTCATCAAGAACTCAATAATGGCACATTGCTTCTGCTTAAAATCCATTATTTACCTGCAATGAAAAAGAAGCAGAAGAGTTAATATTGAGCAGGGTTTCTCAACCAGAGTTCCATGGAACCAGGGTTCCTCCAGAGCTTGCTAGGGGTTCCATGAGCAGTGACCAATTTCTGCCTCTCAGATAGGTTCCCATAGACCAGTGGTTCTCAACTCCGTCCTCAAGTACGCCCAACAGGCCATGTTTTGGGAATTTCTCTTTGATAAAATAGCTGTCAAAAATACTAAGCCATTGACTCTGATTTAAAGCACCCGTGCAAGATAAAGGAAAACCTGCAAACATGGCCTGTTGTGGGTACTTCAGGACAGGGTTGAGAACCACTGCCATAGACAACAATGGTCATTATAGCTATCTGAAAGGGGGGGATGCTTCCCAATGACTACAAGTGTAAGGAGCATTCTTCCCACTCACCATCACACTAATGTATCATGAGTTGTAGATAGGGTCATTTTTAGCAGGGGTTCCCTGAGACCGGAAAGTTATTTTAAGGGTTCTTCTGTGTTGAAAAGGTTGAGAAAGTCTGCAATAGAGGAAGCGTTACTCTACCAACATGTGAAATTTGAATGACCTCTGTATATTAATTTAAAAAGTTATGGCAACATTTGCTTTGCTTATGGTACCACCCTAGTATTTTTTTGGTCTACTTCCAACTAGTGAGATTATCCCTAACTAACACAACAGGAAATACGAGGAAATCTCTTGAAAGTGAACAGAATTCATGTCTTAGAATGTTGGCAAAGGTGCAAGTGACATTGTTGGCAGGTTTTTTCCTAACCTCTTGCTCTGATGACAACTCAAAATTTTTGGATTTTCCCTCACTTTCTATCTTAGGGACAATGGTCACCAGGGCTAATTGAGGGGCAAATTCCCCCTGTGGGCAATAAAACCTAGAATAAAGGTCAAACCCTTCTCTATTCTATCCAGAAACAAAGAGGGGGATTTACTAAAACTGGTGCACTCAGAATCTGGTGCAGCTGTGCATGATAGCCAATCAGCTTCTAAGGGCCGGTTCACACTGAGGCGATCCGACTTTGGGGCGACTTTGGTAGGCGATTTGAAAAGGCGAAGCGGCGCGATTGCGAAGCGATTGCGGCGCGAATTCTCCGCGATATCAGGCGATTTTAGGCGAATTCAGGTGATTTCAACACGAGTACCTGGGACATGAGAGGTGTGTCTTCTGGCAAAATTATGTTCTTCTTCCTGGAAAGTCGCTTCTTCATAGACGGGGATCCGACTTGGAAGTGAACTTCCATTGACTTCTATGGGCTCAATTCGCCTAGAAGCCGCTTGAAAATAGTACAGGAACCTTTTTTGGAATTGCTTTGGACTTGAGAAGCGCATATTAAGACGGCTCCATTCATTCCAATGGGATTTCTGAAGTCAGGTGATTTGAGGCAAATTGGGGCGACACAAGTCGGATCGCAAATCGCCTAGGATCGCCTCAGTGTGAACCGGCCCTAACTTCAGCTTGTTCAATTAAGCTTTGGCAATAAAACCTGGAAGCTGATTGGTTCCTATGCAGAGCTGCACCAGACTTTGCACTCTCTAGTTTTGGTAAATAACCCCAAAGTGTCTTTACAAACACTTTAAGCAGCAGGAGAATTGCATCATCATTATAATTATAAAAACCTTCCAGCCTGTTTATGCTGTCTCTTCTCAACTCTTCACCACCCCCATTCCCGTCCACTTGCCTTCTCCATTTCCCCATCTGAACTCCAGTAACCCCTCTACATACCTCCCAAACCACCCAATTCCTCCGGGGCCTCCTCCTGCACTTTATCTGCCCCTTTTTCTGTCATCCCCCTTCCCTAGACTGGAAGGATAGCATGGTCCCAACTAAATGCTTGGATCTAGACGCAGGGGTAGGCAACCTCCGCACTCCAGCTGTGGTGAAACTATAAGTCCCATGAGGCATTGCAAGACCTTGACAATTGCAGGCATGACTCCTAAAGGCAGAGGCATGATGGGATTTGTAGTTTCACCACAGCTGGAGTGCAGAGGTTGCCACCCCTGAGCAATATTGTATGGCCACTGTTAGCTTTGAGGAGGTAGGTTCAGCTGATTCTTATTTTAATATACAATTGTGTTATTTTTCCTGGAACTTAACAACTAATTTACCCTACGTTTTGTCTAGGCTTGCTGTTTTAAGGAGAAAAAAAAAAAACGTAGAACGTTAACCTATAAAAAAAAATCATAATAGCCATACATGGAAATTCATTTTTTTGGCTCTTTGTATCATTTTTTTCTAATAACCAAACAATCCAAAATCTAGATGTACAAGATGCTCCCTTTCAATAGCATCATTTTTTTGGTGATTCAGTGGCTGGACTGTTTGTTTCCAGTTGGCAAACCTCTGTAAGGCAAATATTAAAACAGTCCTAGTATTATTTCTTTTTTAAAAAATTGTAATAACTTCAGTGATGTAATTCTAAAAAAAAACATGCCAAAGAAGTAAACATTTTGTAATAATTCTGGCAAAAAAATGTACTTAAGAATGTAGTCTTATAAATAAAAGCTTTAAAAGCTATTCAAGAGTTGTTCCGACATGCTGGAAAAAATTTAAAACATCAAATGAAGAAAAAAAAAAAAAGAATAAAAAGGTTATTTTTTTTTTCTGTAAATACACATCTCATTGCTTTAGTGACAATACAGCAGTATACTTTTGTACAGATTCTCTCATTTTTTTTTTTTTACTACACTTAGTTTTGTTTTCTTTTACCAGGAAATGGATTTACTCATGGTTATATGTTCCCCTTGCACTTTTGCATCCAACCAGGTGGATAAGGATGATGATGATGAATGAACCTGTGGTTATGTATATACATTTTAGGGAAAAGTCGCATTTTAAGATACTAGATATTTTTCTTTTTTAATAGATCTCTCCACTATATGCACCACTTTTCTGGAGATAATCAGTCTCCTCCAGGATCAAGTGATAGGGAGAGCAACTCACATTGAAACATATTCTGAGCTGTTGGGAGACTGGGATTTTTCATTAGTTTGTATTATTTCAAAATAATCACCTGACCCTGCCTTAACAACAAACTTACTCAATAAGGAGGATACTTAATAATAAAATGGAATACATTTCACGTGTTAAACAATATTAATTATACTGAATTTTTAAGCAGATTAAAGGATCCGACAATTTGCCATAAAACCAAAAAACACAGGCAAAATTATAATTATAAATGGTAAATTATAAATGAAAACAAATTTGAAATGTTACTGAATTTACATTAAAACAAGTTTACCATATCTGCATAAAAAATGAACCATAATTAATAATTTTAATGCAATGAAAACTCATTTAATTAATTTTTCTTATCTGTGTAAACTCACCAACTTTTTCATATTTTTATAAGCCAACATATTTAAAAAATGTAAATTTTTACAGTTTTAAAGTGGTAGTAAACCCTCCTATCATTTTCAGCCTAGGAAGCTGCCATCTTGGCCTCTGTTTAATCTACAACTGCCATGATGTTGCACATGTGATCAGCTATGACACCAGCCATTGGATGTCTGTCCAGTTTGGTTTAGAGCACAACCAATGGGAGTGTTACATTTCCAGCACGTGCCGGAAATGTGACTGGTTTTTAACCTGTTAAATGCATGGGTTTACTACCGCTTTCATTTAAAATACTTTTTTTATTTTTATGGCAAAAATTTACCAATGAAACCCTTTACATTTTTTTGGGATAAAATTGTATAGCTTTCAAAAAAGGAATTTCTGCTCCATTTTATTAGCATTTCTAGCATTGTTTTTTTATTTGCATCGATGAAAATAGTGTTATATTTTGTGTAGATGTCAACATCACGCAAATGGAAAAAAAATGGCCACCATGGTAATGCTGAATTGGGGAGTCCATTTAAAGTCTACTTACCGTTCTTACTTTCAGGCAATTAAATAATGGTTTACACAAAGCAGACGGTTTTAAAATGTTTTATGAGTATGGACTAGCCGAGTTTCTACTTTGGCTGTGTAAATAGTATGTATGCATTAAAAATTCCTTCTCATTTACCGAACGCAAAATAAGACATAGCAAAAAAAATTGTTTGTACTTTGTAAAAATGTTCAAGAAAATGTTCAATAAAATTCATCCTTTTTAACTACACAGTGTGAAGTTTATTCATCAAAATATATATTTATGCTAGGACTAAAAAAAATTTCAAATTATTTTCTATTTTTTTTTAAATTTTATATAAAATATTCTACGGGAATACTGTTTATTGTATTTTTAGCCAACAGGTGAAGCTTTTGCAGATCTCCTGTTGTAAAAAAAAGAAAAAGCTTGTTGTTTTTAGATCTCAGGAGCTCAAGCTGAACGAGTCGGGTTGATTGAGTAGTAGATCATGTTCAAATTGCAAAATTGTTACATTGTGAATGTAATACATTTAAGTTTAGTTTGAAAACCCAATCACGTTTTACAAGGAAATTAAAAAAAAGGTTTGCGCTTGGACATAATTGGATGATTGAAGTGAAAACAACTGCACCTTATTCATTTACCTAAGAAATTCACTTTGGAAAGTTTGTTTTCTAACAAAGTCTCTACTCCTTTAGTAAATCAACCCCTTGGAGTCAGAACAGTGGCTCTCCCTTCTCTTTCCCCCTCTCTTTTATATGGTTGAGTCCAGGGTTTCATTTAGAAAGAGTTACCCTGAAGGCAGACAGCTTCTGTTGTGCTCTCTCTTAAGAATACCCACAGGGATTTGGGAGTCCTTTTTCATCAATTAATTTTTTTATCTATATGGTGGGCCCTCATATTACACAGCTGTACATCTAAGAAAGGTTGTAAAGAAGGAGAAGTAAAGAAGACTTTAAAGAAGTCCTTAAAACTTGAGTATGCTGCATCTTTGATTTGGTCTCTTCTGCAGCCTGTGGAAGGTCTTCTACAACTCTCTTAAAGTGTTACTAAACCCACAACAGTAAAATCAGGCATGCTTGTTATACTCAATGTAGAACCTAAGGGGTTAATCCTCTGCATTGTGTAAAGAGGCTGTTTGATCCTGTCTTCTCTGAGCTTCACCTTCTTCCACAGTCCCCAATCCATCTCCTGATAGTACAGAGTCTTGGGGGCAATCTGCACATGCTCAGTTTGGTGTGTATTGCTAGAGAGTTATTTTTTGGAGAGTGGATACGATCAGCACAGGTCCAAACCGTACTGTCCAGACAGAGACTCAGGGTTCATGCAGCCTCATAGGACAGTCAGAGGAGAATGAAAACTCCTCCTACAAGCTTGCCTACAGATGTTCTGATGAATGAGAGCTACAATTGGTGCGTGCCTGTCTATTTCATAATATAGAATACACAATAAAGCCATGGATCCTGAAGAAGCGAATCATTCGTGAAACACGTTGGTCCTGTATGCCTGGGGACTGCAAGACACATTGTAGACACAAATTCATTATTGTTAATGGTGCCTTGTACCTTATTATTATTATTACACATTATTTATATAGTGCCACACAGAAAAAGACACGTATACAGTGTTAACCTTGTGCAAATGCCATAGATATTACATTTTTGGTAAGAAACAGGATAAATTCCCAATGCATATATAGACAAAGAAAGGTGTATTCCCGGAGGTTAGGAATGTCAAAGTAATAAAATAGTCACTGGCTAACACAGACAGTGTGTACAAGGCGACTTCTCACTATGGACTGGGAATCCACAAGGTGCAAGAAAAGAGGGGAAGGAAAGAGAGGCGCCAAGCAGGCATGGTGTAGCACAGTTTATTAAAAAATGTATGAAGGACAATTGCACTCACAGAGTGGCAGGGGTGGCAGGCGGAGGGCAGTGGTGGATGTGTTGTGGGATAGTCTAATAGAAGCTGCAGTCAAAGTTCCGGGGGGAGATACATCATCCGGCAAGCCTGGGAGAGCCAACTGAGCGAGGGATCTGTCCAGGGATAGCTGATGCCGGAGAGACCAGGGAGTGCCGATGTAAAAAGCTGGGATAGACGCCCAGAGAAAGTTCCTCCAGCCGGTGTGAATGAGCTGTCAGCCCAACGACTGTGATAGCCAATAGGGACGCGTTTCAGAGGCAAGCCACGCCTCTTTTATCAGACGTCCACCCAGGATGGCAATGCTCCCGCCCGGTCGTCATTTGTCTATATGCTGGGCGGGAGGTGGTGAAAGTAGAACTATAAGGAAAGCTTATTTTTTCATCTTGAATAGAGTAAGAGAGGTGTCCTGCAGTTTCTTGCTTGTGTACTCTTACCCCCTTGCTGTAGTCTTTCTCTACCCAGCTTCCTTTCACATGTGTGGTTTGGCTGTTCTCACCTACGGGCATCGTCTGCTATTCTGTGGACCTTTATTTCCTTCCCTTCCATTACTTCCTGGCCCGCCTCCTAGTTTGCATGTCTATATAAGACATGCTCAGTGTAACCCACATTGGCTGAGCAACTTATCTGAGCTCCCGTTTGCATACTCCTTGTCTATACTGTGTCTGAGTACCCGTATACCGACCCCGGCTTCGTTTTCCGCCTGTGCTTATTGGCTGCTCGCCTTGACCTTGGCTTGTCTTTTGGATTTCTTTCTTTATCGCGCGAGTGGTCTCCGCATCATCAGCTGGCTTTACCTGGGGGCGGCGACCTGGTTCCAGCTTGCTGCAAGTCCATCCCCACCATCAGGGGCTCTGGTGAAGAAGCAGGCTGGGGCTTAGACTCTGCGTCCTGGGGAAACCTGAGTTGGCAATCTACAAGGGCTCACTACCACAGAGCCCTGACAGGAGGCTTATAACTCCAAAACAGAAAGTGAGTGGAAATCCCTCCAGAGTGAAGGAATCCCTGGTTGTCACCATTGTCCCTTCTATTTCTGTTCTGGGGACAACCCAAAATTTGAGATTTTCTTTCACTTTCACTTTTAACCCCTTAGTGGCTGCGCTATAGCTGTATGACGGCTACAGGACGGCCGCATTTTGCCGGAAAGGCTGCCATATGAAGTCCTCCCGTGCTTGCACTTCCTGCGCGCCCCCTGTGGTTTGCATTGGAAGTGATCTGGGATCGCTGCGTCCTTCGCGCGCAGCTGATCACAGATCGGGGTAAAGAGCCAATCACAGTAGCCCTTACCACGTGATCAGCTGTGTCCATTCACAGCTGATCACAATGTAAACAGGACTTGCCGGTTATCAGCACTGATAGCGTGTGAAGGGAGGAGAGCCTAAAACCGGCAAATCCATGGCTCTCACGACCCGGGATGTCCATGGCAGGTGTTGGCAGCTGGAGGGGAAGGAGGAGAGTGGACGTTTATCCCTAAGCCCTTCTTGCAGTGACCTGGAAAGCGACGTCTCTGACATCACTTCCGGGTCACGTTCTCGGTGTCCCCAGCTTACTTTGCCAGGAACAGATGTTTTGCAATGCGCCCACATTTTTTACCACAAATATGTAGAAGAATATATAGCAGCCAAAACTGATGAATAAATTTGTTTTTATATATATATATTTTGGATATGTATTATAGCAAAAAGTAAAAAATATATATTTTTTCAAAATTGTCACTCTTTTTTTGTTTATAGCGCAAAAAATAAAAACCACAACGGTGATCAAATACCACCAAAAGAAAGCTCTATTTGTGGGGAAAAAAGGACGCCAATTTCGACGTCGCACGATTGCGCAATTGTCATTTAAAGCAACGCAGTGCCGAAACACAAAAAGTGCTCTGGTCAGGAAGGGGGTAAATCCTTGTGGGGCTGAAGTGGTTAAATCAGTATTAACCACTTCAGCCCCGGAAGGATTTCCAGCTTTAGGACCGGAGCCCTTTTTGCGATTCGGCGCTGCGTCGCTTTAACTGATAATTGCGCGGTCGTGCGACGTTGTACCCAAACGAAATTTGCGTCCTTTTTTTCCCACAAACAGAGCTTTCTTTTGGTGGTATTTGATCACCGCTGCGTCATTTCTGATCGCCGCTATAAACAAAAGAAGAGCGACAATTTTGCAAAAAAACCCAAATTTCTTACTTTTTCCTAAAATACAAATCCAAAAAAAAAATATAAAAAAACATTTTTTTTCACCGTTTTTGGCCGATTTATATTCTTCCTCATATTTGTGATAAAAAAAATCGCAATCGGCGTTTATTGATTGGTTTGCGCAAAAGTGGACGCGTTTACGGATGATGAGAATTCATTTTTGGGGTTTTTCATTTTTTTAATTTTTTTTCTAAAAATGGCGGCGATCTGCGATTTTTAGCGGTACTGCGATATTTCAGCGGACATGTCGGACCATTTTGACACTTTTTTGGGACCATTGGCATTTATACAGCGATCAGTGCTATAAAAATGCACTGATTACTGTGTAAATGCCATTGGCAGTGAAGGGGTTAACCTGCAGGGGGCGCGCTAAGGGTTAACTATGTTCCCTGGTCGTGTTCTAACTGTATGGGGGACTGCCCTAGCTGGGGAAGGGAAGTGGTCACAGCCTTCACGTAAAGGAAGGCTGTGATCACAGCCCTTCCCCCTCACACAGAGCGGAGGTCCGTGTTTACTTACACGGACCTCCGTTCCTTCACTCCGGGGGGGGGCATCGCGGGTAGCCGGCGGCAATCTAAGCCGCCACACCCGCTCCCTGGCCCCCCTGGACACAGTGAGTGCGCGGGCGCGCCTCCGGCGGCGCGCGTGCGCTCACTAAACTCGTTCCCGCAGCCGCCGTCGTATGATGGCGATTTGCGGGAACGAGCCACTTTGCCGCTGTCAGATGCCGATCGGCGGTCGGCAAGTGGTTAATGACCAGAGGACTTTTTGCAATTCGGCACTGTGTCGCTTTAACTGACAATTGCGCCGTCATGCGGCGTTGTACCCTAACAAAATTGGCATTCTATTTTTCCCCACAAATGGAGCTTTCTTTTGGTGATATTTGATCCCCTCTGCGTCACTTCTGATCATCGCAATAAACAAAAAAGAGCGACAATTTAGCAAAAAAAAAAAAAAAAACAATTTTTCTTACTTTTTGCTAAAATACAAATCCAAATATATATATATAAACAAATTTATTCATCAGTTTTCGCCGATTTATATTCTTCCTCATATTTTTGGTAAAAAAACGCAAATTGGCGTTTATTGATTGGTTTGCGCAAAAGTTGCTGCGTTTACAAACCCTGACAATTAATTTCTGGCGTTTTTACAATTTTTTTTTTTACTAGTAATGGCGGCGATCTGTGATTTTTATCGGGACTCTGATATTGGGGCGGACATGTTGGACCATTTTGACACTTTTTTGGGACCAATGACATTTATACAGCGATCAGAAATTTAAATATCCACTGATTACTGTATAAATGTCATTGGCAGTGAAGGGGTTAACCTGCAGGGGGCAGGGAAGGGGTTAACTGTGTTCCCTAGGCATGTTCTAACTGTGAGGGGGCTGGGCTTCCAGGGGCATAAGAGATCTCACTGATCCTAGTGACAGGGATCAGTAGATCTCTTACATGCCGGCTGACAGAGCGGGGAACCGCCGTGTTTACATTGGCGGTTCCCCCTTCTGGCTCCGTCACAGGGCATCGAGTGCGAGTCGCTGGTGGACATTGCAATGGCCCCCTAGCCGTCGTGCACGTGAGTGACCAATTCTTAGATGTGATAGCTGCATTCCTTTTCTTTTTAAGGCTTTCTTTCTTCTATTTTCAACGGGTGATCCAGCAAGTAAGTCTGTTGTTCTTCCAAAGAACAAGCTCTCTTCAAGATGTATAATTTTAAAGGGATGAGACAAACCATTTAACAATGACAGGGGTGCTTAAAATGATCAGCTTTTTTAAAATTCCTAAAAAGGAAAAAAAATGTTCTCTGTAAATGCTTTAAAAGTGTTAACTGGTGTTTGGCTCCACTTTGTATTTAAATTTGCTAGTACATCTAATACTCCCCTCTACCCAGATTAACAATGCTGCTGTCTGCTGTGTCTCCTGTGCTCCTTTATCCAGAGTGGGGGCATTCCAATACAGGAGGTGTGATACTGGCCAGATCAACAGGTGAAAACAGATGGAATAAACAAAACAAAAAAGAAAGCTAATGCAGCCACCACATCTAATGATTGGTAAACTGCAATATATTACATTTTTGGTTTTGGGATTAATGCCTAATGTGAGCACCAAAAACCTAAAATGCTATTTATTAATACATTTGTAACATTCAAAGCAGACCCCCATCCATCTATTAATCTCTCCATGCTTTATTTTGATGAAAAATCACTTTGAAAAACGTCCCCTAGCATTTCTAGCTGTTACCATCTTGAGTAAGGGCAGATGATTCATGTAACATTTCCTGGAATTCATCTGTCCTTAGCTCAGGCATGCAGACAGGAGGGTGTGCTTAGCTCAGAAAGCCCCTCGCCTCCAGGAGACATCATTTTGGCCTAGGCCAGAAACCAGGAAGCAACTTAGAAAATGTAAAAAAAAATAAAAAAAAGGTTAGAACAAGTGAATATAATATACCTTCCTATCTACAGTGCCTTGAAAAAGTATTCATACCCCTTGAAATTTTCCACATTTTCCATGTTACAACCAAAAATGTAAATGTATTTTATTGGGATTTTATGTGATAGACCGACACAAAGTGGCACAGAATTGTGAAGTGGAAGGGAAATAAATGGTTTTCAAAAATTTTTACAAATAAATATGTGAAAAGTGTGGGGGGCATTTGTATGGCGCCCCCCTGAGTCAATACTTTGTAGAACCGCCTTTCCCTGCAATTACAGCTGCAAGTCTTTTTGGGGAAGTCTCTACCAGCTTTGTCCATCTAGAGAGGACATTTTTGCCCATTTTTCTTTGCTAAATACCCCAAGCTCTGTCAGATTGGATGGAGAGCGTCTGTGAAC
>BLSH010186268.1:434976-455071 GCA_018402905.1 Glandirana rugosa
CTCGGCAGAAATAACGTCCTTCGAGACGTGTCTCCCTTTCAGAGTGTGACCAAATGACGTGTCTAGACTTTCTTTATGTATTTCGTGTGGCTCTAAGTTCCTTCTAAGTTCCTAAATAGGTTTCGTAGGGGGGACTCATGTGTTGGATGTTACGTGCGGGACCTTGTGAGACTTATAAAAGACATCCGCACAAAGGGATATTTACATCGCCCCACGATTTAAACAATCCGACAATCCGTTTTATATAAACGTTCTGTCATGACCAGAACGACATTAAACAACAAGGAGTAATGACCTAAAGGAAGGAGGTCACGTGAAGAGGTGGTACAGTCATCCACCGTGACGAGTCTCCTCCCACCTACCCACAATGCACTTGCACCGAGTGGATTGGCTAGGAAAAGAATGAGATCACTCCAGAATGTTCTGGAATATTATGACTTATCTCACCCATATCTTAAGCAGCAGTGCCACCTACTGACATGGTGGAGAAGTGCACTGGAGGAAGGAAATCCAGTAATGAGGAACAACAAATTACAGCAAGACCAGTACTGTCTTGCAAATATATTTTGCCTAACAGCCTAACAAATTTAGCACCCCGCTACATTTATAGGGAAACACGCCTACAGAAAATATTCAGAGTGTTCCAGGGCGTGCATTGTAGGTTGTGTACTCAGGGGGGATGCTTTGGATAAATCCTTGAATCTTCCTTGAATCTCGGTGTGCTTTATGTATTTCTTTCAGATCTGTGCAGTAAACCAGTGTGAGACTTTCCCTCTGTGCAGAGCTTCCTGCAATAAAGACGGCTCAATGCTGCTCTCTCTCATTGTGCAGAGTGGCTGGTCTTGTCTCCGCCCCCTCATGTAGATTTCTGCCGGTAGCCTGTAATGGGTGGAGCTTGCTGGGTCCCTCCCACACATCTGTTCTCTGCACAGGCTATGTACAGCACAGTGATGATGTCACCAATAATTTTACAAAATATGATCTTGGTTTGCAAAGGTGTTTGGTGCGAACAAAGAAGCCTTATATCCTTAGGCTATTGGGGAATACAGTGATACCTCAGCTTGCGAGTAAGGCGGTATACGAGCGTTTCGCAAGATGAGCTCATTTTTTTTAATTATAAATCCTGACTTGATTTGCGAGCGCTGTCTCACAAGATGAGCAGGACTGAAGCCGCTGGTTTATATATTATGGTATGTGGCCAGAGGTCCGGGGGTGCTGGTGGCTTCCAGCGCTTCCTGGAGAAATCAGAGACGACACTTCCAGCTGGGTGGGGTGGGCGTAACGTGCGTCAGAGCACCCGAAAGTGTCAACAATTCCCGAGTGTCTCCGAGTCCTCCAGGAAGCACTGGAAGCCACCAGCGCCCCCTCACCTCTGGCCACATACAGTACTGCATAAACCAGCACACCCGCACCTCTGGTCACATACAGTACTGCATACACCAGTGCCCCTGCACCTCTGGTCACATACAGTACTGCATACAGCAGTGCCACCACACCTCTGGCCACATACAGTACTGCATACACCAGCGCCCCTGCACCTCTGGCCACATACAGTACTGCATACACCAGCGCCCCCGCACCTCTGGCCACATATTGTACTGCATACACCAGTGCCCCCGCACCTCTGGCCACATACAGTACTGCATACAAAAGCGCCGCCACACCTATGGCCACGTACAGAACTGCATACACCAGTGCCCCGCACTTCTGGCCACATACAGTACTGCATACACCAGAGCATCCGCACCTCTGGCCACATACAGCATTGCATGCACCAGCCCCCCCCCCGCACCTCTGGCCACATACAGTACTGCATACACCAGCGCACCCGCACCTCTGGCCACATACAGTACTGCATACACCAGCGCCCCACACTTCTGGCCACATACAGTACTGCATACAACAGCGCCCCATACTTCTGGCCACATATAGTACTGCATACACCAGAGCACCCGCACCTCTGGCCACATATAGTACTGCATAAACCAGCGCACCCGCACCTCTGGCCACATACAGTACTGCATATACCAGCGCACCCGCAACTCTGGCCACATACAGTACTGCATACACCAGGGCACCCGGACCTCTGGCCACATACTGTACTGCATACACCAGCGTCCCCGCACCTCTTGCCACATACAGTACAGCATACACCAGCACACCCACACCTCTGGCCACATACAGTACTGCATACACCAGTGCCCCCTGACCTCTGGCCACATACAGTACTGCATACACCAGCGCCCCCGCACCTCTGGCCACATACAGTACTGCATACACCAGCGCCCCCGCACCTCTGGCCACATACAGTACTGCATACACCAGCGCCCCCGCACCTCTGGTCACATACAGTACTGCATACACCAGCGCCCCCGCACCTCTGGCCACATACAGTTCTGCATACACCAGCAGTGGTTGTGGAACGAATTTCCATTGTTTCTTATGGGGAAACTTGCTTTGATATACACGTGCTTTGGATTACAAGCATGCTTTTGGAATGAATTATACTTGTAATCTGAGGTATTACTGTATATTTAAATGAAATGTGTTGTGCTCGGAGTTTAGCCTTAAAATCCAAAATACTTTCTAACCCTTCCCAACTCTACTAATAATAAAAAAACGTCTTGGCTGGAGTTAGTCTTTAACTGAAGAAGAGTGAGCTGTTGTAGGTCCAGTCACTCTTCTTGTTGAAAACCCCCCTTATGTAGAAAACTACCAAATAAATACAAGTCTAAGTTGCCTGGCGGAGAACTTTTTATGGAGTCCAAAGTAAACAGCATTTCCTGTCTTTACCTAATTTACCGCCGCTGTGTGGTCCAATGTTTCTGGCTTCCTCCAATAACTGTTAATGGAGGCAAAACGATCTGTATTCGTCTTTTTGGAACGATTAATCAAGCATCATTCCTCAAAATATCAAGGACGGCTGATATATGGGTCGTAGAGCGCCTAAATTAAGCGGATCTCTGCGCTTACTGACGTTCCCTACTGTTGTTGGAAGATTTGTATGGAATCTGACGAGCCTTTGGGGAGGGAACTGTAAATTTTAATAAATAATAATCCGCACTTGGAATTTAAATCTTTTCGCATGACAGGCCAAAAACAAAACGCCCTACGCATTGCTTGTCGGGTTTAATGATATATTGTGGTATAAATGTATTGAGATACAATAGAAAGGAATCAAGATGGACATTTTTTTCCCGTCAAATGATATTTATTCAAAGAAAAAAACCGAAGGGGAAAGCAATGGGACTTTAGTGGTGCTGGTAACCCCCTTCCCTGAAAAAATTACACCAAAATCAAAATTAAAATTACAATTTATTAAATCTTTTTTGGCGCCAACTCCCACAGTTAAAGAGCGTGGTTTCCCCGTTCGCTCTGAGACGCTGCGGGCGGTGTATGCCCTGTCTCTCGGGACATCGCAACGTGACGCTCCTCGGGATCAGCATCTGCCACGTGGCTTTCACTATTCTTAGACCTCTATTGTGGTCTGGAGATCCCACATACATTGAGAGCCTGATGTCCATCACAACTGATGGCGTCTCTATAAGAGGAAGTGAATGTCAACTACACGGAATACAAGCTTTAACCACTGCAGTGATACTAGATGTCTAGCAGTATTTGAAGTCACTCAGACCATTGGGAACCTCATATTTTTGTTCATCAGTGACTCTAATATGATCCATTCCCTGAGGAAGCCCAAAACAATAAGGCGAAACGCGTCGGTTAACAGGATCACCACACAGTTCATGAAGTTCCAGACCTCACTATCCTGACATGGTTCCTAAAATCCAACTGTCTTGGGGCCAGGAATGTTGGGGCTTTTTAATACCTAGAACCATGAACTGAAAGATTAGTCACTATTGAGTCATTCATATGTGTCATTGTTTTAATCTGTGGGTAGGCTACCACTGTACTCAGCGGAGCCCTGACCATGGTTTTCTCTTTAAGATTTAATAAATTGTAATTTTAATTTTGATTTTGGTGTAATTTTTTCAGGGAAGGGGGTTACCAGCACCACTAAAGTCCCATTGCTTTCCCCTTTTGGTTTTTTTCTTTGATATATCTAACATAGGGATGCGGTGCTGGTGCTACTCTGCCATACTTTAATTGTCTGTTGATATTTATTCAAACTTCATGCCTATTTTGATTGGCAAGGGATGCAGCAAGGATGGAGCAACAAATGGTGGCACAAGTGCTGATAAAAAGATGGACAGATTTTGTAAAAATTTAGACTTGCTTAATTTGGCCAAATAATTGGGGGGCAGATGAACTAGCCCCATATGTTACAATTAGATGTGTGCACGATGGATACATTTGTTTTGTTTTGTTTCATTTGTTAAAGCGGAGTTCCACCCAAAAAGTGGAAACTTCACTTATCTGCTTCCCCCCTCCACTTGGCACCTTTCAGGGCGGAGGGGGGAACGGGTACCTGTTTTTGACAGGTACCCTACCCCACGTCTGGGAGACTGCGCTGCAGCTCCGTCCCTTGGAAGTTCAGCCCCCTTCTTCCTCCTTTCTCCAGTTAGAAAGAGCAGCGCGCTTCACGCATCTGCAGTAGGGAACCGGCTGTGAAGTCTAAGGGCTTCACTGCCACTTCCCTTATCACCTGAGAGCCAATCCGAAAATCAGCTTGGGTGCCAAAATCAAGGGAACCCTGGACAGGTAAGTGTCCTAATATTACAAGTCTGCAGCTACAGGATTTGTACCTGCTGACTTTTAATTTTTTTGTGGGGGGTGGGGGCAGAAATCCTATTTAAGTTTACCATTTTGTTTCGTCATATGCATTATGTAGCCAAGTGCTGGCTGTGCTATTACCTTCACCCAGGAACACTCCTTTGTGTGCTACACATGGAGCTCTTTCCCCCTAGTGCTCAACATGGGAAATAATCACATCACTTCCTGAATGCAGAGGAAAAGCCACTCACTGATAGCAGAGGATTGTGGGACATATAGTCCAGTCCCCTGGATTTACGCTAGACTTAATACTATAAGTTCCAGAGTGCTGAGAGACTAAGGAATTCTGGGCAAGCAGATAAATTGGACTGTCCTGGGTGGGCTCTCTCTCTTGGGATTCAGACCTGCACGAGCAAGAGGCCATCACTGTGGGTGCTGTTGGCGGGCACCGCGGCCTGGGCAAGGCTGGGACTCTCCCCCTGAGGGCTGTATCACTGGGCATAGGGTGGCCACTGCTGTTGTCGCATCTGCTACATTGCTGATCGGACTCCTATCCGCTGGACATGCAGCCATCGCTGGATTTCTGGACCACAGGTTGGCAGTGGGGCACCTCATGACTCTCTGCAGACATTCAGAAGCTGGCGCAGGGACATCCCGCCTCACAGGACTGTGTATTGGCCGGATTAGTGAGTGGCGAGAAGCCCATGTTATCTTTGACTCTTTACCCAAAAGACACTGCATGCAAATTACAGCTGACCGGTTGGAGGGTCTTTGCTGGGAAAAATACAAAATCTCTTACATTCAGCCTTTTTTGGCTTCCTATTGCAAAGTAACATCTTTGGGCCCCACCATAGCTAGCTGAAGATCAAGAACCATACTGCTTTCATGAAAAGTGACTCTGCTCATAGAACCTGTGACAGAGTCCAACCTCTTCATAGTTTACAACTGGTTGTTAAAGGGGAACTCCTCCACAAAACTCATATATTGTTTACTTCTTATTCTTATGGCATCAGGGCTAGAGGGAGTGGACTAACTAAAAGTCTCCTCTTCCCCCTCTTTTTCTGGGGTCATAATCTGTTTGAACCCGTTTATTATAGCCAATTGACGTATTGCTATTGTTATTTCATTGTTTATTCTTGTGTTCTTATTTTACTGCAGTACCACCCAAGTTGGGTTATACCTAAAACCGCTATAGCCTGTTAAACTTAACCCTTTCAGTAAAGTGTTGACTTAAAAAAAAAAAAACCTCCTAATTATTGGTGTCTTTGCTTTTTATCTTTGCTTGGAGTATAATAGAACCCAAAGCGTCAAAGGTGTTGGGGGGCTCAACAAGGGCTGCAAGGTCAGGGCAACCACTGTGGACAAGCAACTTCCAGCGGCCCCTGTGGGGGTAGCGCTATAGTTACACTATACTGTCAAAAGTATTGGGACACCTGCCTTTACACGCACATGAACTTTAACCACTTCAATACTGGGCACTTAAACCCCCTTCCTTCCCAGACCAATTTTCAGCTTTCAGCACTGTTGCAGTTTGAATGACAATTGCGCGGTCATGCGACACTGCACCCATATGAAATTTTTATCATTTTTTTTCACACAAATAGAGCTTTCTCTTGGTGGTATTTAATCACCCCTGGGTTTTTTATTTTTTGCGCTATAAATTAAAAAAGACTGAAAATTTTAAAAAACAATGCATTTTTCTTTTTACAGTTTCTGTTACAAAATTTTGCAAATAAGTCATTTCTCTTCATAAATTTTGACCAACAATGATACTGCTACATTTCTTTGGTAAAAATAACCCAAATCAGGGTTTATTTGGTGTTGGGGGACAGACAGATGTTTTGGGGACTGTGACAGATGTGACGGGGACATACAGATGTTTGGGGGCTGTGACAGATGTTTTGTGTATGGTGACAGATGTGACGGGACATACAGATGTTTGGGGGCTGTGACAGATGTTTTGTGTATGGTGACAGATGTGACGGGACATACAGATGCAGATGTTTTGGGGACTGTTTTATGGGGACACTGATGTGTATGTGGACAGGGGTATCAGTGTGCTTGGTGCACTGTGTGGGGGGGCGATCTGTGACAGCTTTCTGCATGAAATCCTCATCATGCAGAGAGCTGTCACAGAGCTGCAGCTCCCCCCCCCACCCCGCACTGAGCTCTCACTGAGCTCTCACTGAGCTCGGCGGGGGGGGGGAGAACTGTCAGAGACGTTCGTCTCTGTTTACAATGTGATGGCTGTGATTGGACACAGCTGTCACATGATCGGGAGGGACAATCACTGCGCCCGTATCCCGATCTCTTCTCAGCTGGATCCTGTGATCATAATGATCACAGGATCCAGCCGCAGCGCGCCGCGTGGCCGCGCTGCGAGCTCCCCTTCTGCAGGACGTTCATACATGTCCTGTCAGAACGGGGAAGCTCCCACCTGGCTGTATATATACAGTGGCCGGGTGGGAGGTGGTTAATGGCATCCCAGTCTTGGTCTGTAGGGTTCAATATTGAGATGGCCCACCCTTTGCAGCTATAACAGCTTCAACTCTTCTGGGAAGGCTGTCCACAAGGTTTAGGAGTGTCTATGGGAATGTTTGACCATTCTTCCAGAAGCACATTTGTGAGGTCAGGCGCTGATAATGGACAAGAAGGCCTGGATCGCAGTCTCCACTCTAATTCATCCCAAAGGTGTTCTATCGGGTTGAGGTCAGGACTCTGTGCAGGTCAGTCAAGTTCCTCCACTGCCAAACTCGCTCATCCATTTCTTTTTTTCTTGAATCAGGCAATTTTTATTATCATATTTTGACAATGCAAAAACAAATGCACAACAACAAAAGCGTATCAGAAAGAAAGAGACCAAAAAAATAAAACAAAGTTACAAAACAAAATCAATCACAGCACTTCACAGGTTCAATAGCGTTAATGGCAGACACTTATAAAACCCATAAAACGTTTGTATATACGTACTGACTCACAGGTCATGTAGTACCCTTAGGGAATCCAGCTATCTATGAGTTACTATATACTTCCAACACATACAGAATGTTGAGTTTTACACAATTTGATATCATCCATGTTTCAGGGGTTGGGCTTGGCCCCTTAGTTGCAGTGAAGGGAACTCTTAAGGTGTCAGCATACCAAGATATTTTGGACAATTTCATGCTCTCAACTTTGTGGGAAAAGTTTGAGGATGGCTCCTTCCTGTTCCAACATGACTGCACACCAGAGCACAAAGCAAGGTCCATAAAGACACGGATGAGCATGGCAAAAAATCACACTACTTTTGAGGTGTCATTTAGAATGAATGGCACCCAAACACACATTGTATGTTTTGCACCGATTGCCACGCAATTTGGAATCACGGACAGAATCACGTCAGTTCTGTCCACAATTCCAAATCGCCAAGTGTGAATGGGGCCTCAATGGGCTACCCTGTGCATGAATCTCCTGCTCCTTTTTGGGTGATAAGCTTGTTTTTTAAAGCTGCGTTTTGCCACGATTGCAATGCGATTCTGGCGTGTGACAATGGTGGCAAAATCACACTGCTTGAGGTGCAATTTAGAAATAATGCCATCCAAAGGCGTGCTGTGTGGCGTTTTGCACTGATTTACAAGCGATTTTGGATAACAGGCAGAATCGCAGCGATTCCACTCACAATTCAAAATTACCAAGTGCGAATAGGAATTCAGTGGACCGCCCTATGCGCGTTTGTCATCCTCTTTTGGGCGACAAGCTTCACGTAGTGACACAGCGATAGTTGTGTGATAATTGTAGCAAAATTGCAGGTCACGTTGCGCATTTTGTGCCGATTGCCATGCAATCTGAAATCATGGGAAGAATTGTGGTGTTGCACACACTTGGAGTTTCCCACTGTGCGTGGGGAATATTGCGTTAAGGTCTGCTTTAGGGTGCTTTAGGGTGCAGATCTTCTCTAGGGTGAAGCTCTTCTTCAGGGAGAAGGTCTACTTGAGGGAGAAGGTCTTCTGTAGGATGAAGGTCTGATGTAAAGTGAAGGTCTTCTTTAGGGTGAAGGTCTTCTTTAAGATGAAGGTCTTCTTTAGGGTGAAGGCCTGCTTTAGGGTAAAAGTCTTCTTTAGGGCGAAAGCTTGCTTTAGGGTGAAAGTCTTCATGAGGGTGAAGGTCTGGTTTACGATGAAGGTCTGCTTTAAGGTGAAGGTCTTTAGGGTGAAGGTCTGCTTTACGGTGAAGGTCTGCTTTGCGGTGAAGGTCTTCTTTAGGGTGAAGGTCTGCTTTAGATTGAAGGTCTGCTTTAAGGTAAAGGTCTTCTTTAGGGTGAAGGTCTGCTTTACGGTGAAGGCCTGCTTTGCGGTGAAGGTCTGCTTTAGATTGAAGGTCTGCTTTAAGGTGAAGGTCTTCTTTAGGGTGAAGGTCTGCTTTAGCGTGCTTAAGGGTGAAGTGTCTTTTACTGCCTATATATGGATCTGAAATGTGTCTCTTTTTTTGCTATTTTAAAAAGTTAGCAAGCTAAAACATTGTAGCATATCCAAATGCATAAAACAACAGGAAAAGTAAACTCTGCACAGAGTATTTCAGGCAAAGCTACGCTATCACAAAAGTATAAAGTACAAAAACCGTCCACCTCTGTGCAATCCAAGTTCAGCAAAATCAACTAAGCACCGTGTGGCATTATACGGCCAATTTATGTAAAAAACATGTTGTGAACGTTCTACACTGTCACTCGAAAAGTCTGTAATATCTTATCAGGATCACAGCAAGCATTCTAGTATCACAGCAATGCATTTGCTTGCATTGGGTGCTCTTGGATGAACTTTTCCCTGACAGGCGGATCACATGACCTGCTCCCTGACTGCACGTTACTGTGTTACAGGAAGATCTCACAGTAAGGACGTCCATTGCTTGTACAGTGTTGTCACTTGGCTGCATTCAGCTAATCAGAGGCATTGCAGAGGGACTGCATTGTATTTCTGGGTGCCCTGTGACCCCCCACCCCCAGCAGCGGCCATGGGAGGTTATTCAGGCCAGGCTAACCTGACTGTCTCCCAAGGAGTCCGGATGATGTTCTATGTCTTGTATCCCAATGAGACCTCCTTTAAAACTGTGGAGGAAGTGCCAGATTACGTGGACAAGGTGAGAAACCTGAAACGTTTAAATGAGAATGCTGGGGGGTGCCACAGGGGATTGTGGGCAGTCATCAAATGTGGCTAATCGGGATTCATATTTAGCAAGTGATATATATATATACATATATATATATATATTTATTTTTTTTTGTTCTTTTACTTTTTTATTTGATAAACAAAAGATACATATTAACCACTTCAGCTCAGGAAGATTTACTCCCCCTTCATGACCAGGCCATTTTTTTTGCGATACTGCATTGTGTTACTTTAACTGACAATTGCGCAGTCATACAACGCTGTACCCAAATAAAAAAAATAGGTCATTGCCACAAATAGAGCTTTCCTTTGGTAAAAAAAAATCCTAATCAGTCAGTGGCGGCTGGTGCTCCATTTTTTTTTTTTGGGAGGGGGGGGGGCGGCAAACAAACCCCATCTGCCCTCTCGCTCGTCCACCTGCACTTACCCCATCCAGGTCAGGGTCGGTTTCCCTGGCTTCGCTGACTTCTCCTCCTGGCCAATCCGGTCACATCTCCTCCTCCTCAACATTCACTATTGTCTTCCTGCTTCTCTCCCCGGCCAATCAGGACAGGAGGGGGGTCCTAAGACCGGATTGGCCGGGAGGAGAAACAGGGAGACAATAGCTAATGTTGATTCGCTAATGTCACAAGTGAGTGGGCCCAACCATTTTTAAGCCAATTAGAGCCTCAGGCTCTAATCATGTGCTTCAAATAAAAAACCCTGTAAAAATCCATGCATCTGGCGCCCCACATGAAGATGGGGGGGGGGGCGGCGCCCCTGGACCAGCCGCAACTGCAGCTGTATATTGATTGGTGTGCGCAAAAGTTGTAGTGCCTACAAAATATGGGATACAGTATACACTGGAAATTTTTATTTATAAATTTTATTTTACTTATATAAATATAGTAGCGGGACTGCAATAGCGGACAATTTTTGGGAATCAGTGACACTAACACAGTGATCAGTGCTAAAATTATGCACTGTAACTGTACTAATGACACTGGCTGGGAAGGGGTTAAAAATCTTGGGCACTCAAAGGGATAATTGTGTGCCTAGCCAGTGTTTATGTGTAAACTGTGTGCTACTTTTACTAAGAGAAGAGATGGATTTTATTCCTACAAAATTCATCCCTTCCCCCTGTCAGAACAGAACTCTGTCTTGTTTACATAGGCAGAGCTCCGTTCTGTGTCTCTGCCTGACGATTGGCGGGTGTTGGCGGACATCCAGTGCCTGACACGCACTGATTGGCCTCTGCTGTGTGTAATCACAGCAGAAGCGGCTCACCGGTGGCACGCACCTCCTAGACCGAAGTACAAAATCACATACAGTATATATATATATATATACACATACACGTGTTTGTGCGCAGAACGACCACCCTGTAGCACTATATCTGCTATGGGGTGGTCAGCAGCTTTCCTCTATGAAGAATTCCAGGTATGGATATTTTCCATATAGTTACATTGTTCTAACTTGGACCAATGTAATTATACATATCTGTGGGGTCCCCCCAGAAGCTGGAAGTCACTGTAGTAGGACCTCTACTCCAGTGATCTCCACTAGCTTCTGGGTCCTGTGCCCGAGCGGCTACTACTGCATTGTGAACACAAGAGGTTGTCCACTCAGCATGGGTGCCATTCAGAGAACACGTTACATTTTCTCAATTAATGCAAAGCTTTTCTGGCGGAGAGGCAGGGCAGTGATGTCACACTCCCCAACTTGTCCAATCAGAGAACGCTTTGCATGCATTGGGAAAATACCAAGTATTCTCTGAATGGCACCCATGGTGATCGGTTGACCTTCTGTGTTCACAATGCAGCAGGGCAGCCGCTTGGCAAAGGACCCGGAAGCTAGTGGAGATCACTGGAGTAGAGGTGTCTACTACAATGATTTCCAGCTTCCGGAGGGATCCCACAGGTATGGTATGTGTAGAGTTATATTAATCCAAGCTGAACCAAAATCTCTATCTATGAATATCCACGAAACAATAAAAAATGTTGCTGCGCTAATCATAGATATTGAGTGAATTACGATTTGTCCTGTTGTGTTGTTGCTAGAAGCTTGCACTTTTATATTTAGTCTGTATACCTGCCTATAAATATTCATACCTGGAGTTCTTCTTTAAAGCCCTACCCCAGGCACATAAAAAGTCACCAGGTTTCCATGAGGTATATATTCAGTTGCCTCTTCACATAGGCTTTCTTCATTATTATACAGAATGTATACAGCACCAACAGTATGTGCAGCGCTTTGCAATATAAAATGAGTCTGTACAGTTGCCATTCAAGACAAATGAAATAGGAGGGCCTTGCCTGTGAGAGCTTACAATCTAAAATGGAAGAGCAAGTAAAATGAAAGGTAGTGACTGTGTGGGGATATGTTGAAGTGAATGTTCAGTTGTTAGATGGAGGCAGGATAGACTTCCCTGAAGAGAAGGGTTTTCAGGGTTTACATAAAGAAATATTGGGAGATAGTTGGAAAGATTGGGGTTTGGAGTTCCAAAAGATGGGAGAGGCACAGGAGAAGTCCTGGAAGTGAGCATGGGAGGCGAAGAAAAGGGAACTAGAGATCAGGGGGTCTTAGGGGAGTGGAGAGGACAGTTTGGGTGATATTCCGAGATGAAGATGGTGATGTAGCTGGGGGCAGAGTTGTGGATGGCTATGTATGTTGTTGATTTGTGTTTGTTGGACAAGTGGAAGCCAGTGGAGGGACTGGCAGAGAGGGGTGGCAGACGGTTGGTAAGGTTCTGCTAGCAGCATTCACGATGGATTGAAGGGGGATAGCCTATGTAAAGGTAATGAAATGAGGAGAGAGTGGCAATAGTCAAGGTGAGAAATAACAGGGGAGTGAATTGGTAGCTTGATGGTGTCTATGGTTAAATAGACGTGTATTTAAAAAAAAAAAAATTGAGGTAAAGGTGGCAATATTTGATTAGTGACTAGGCCAAAATGAGAGGTCAGGGTCCATCATTACACCCAGCACCCTGGCAGGAAGGGAAGGACAGATAGTTGATGTATTGATTTCATTGGAAAAGTTGAGTAAAGGGGCAATATAGTGAGCTCTGTTTTTGACAGATTTAGTTTTGGAAAGTCATACTGATATGTCAGTAGGTCAATTAGTGATGTACAAGATGACTGAAGGGGTGAGCTGGTGTTTAGAGATGGGTTTAGGTGTCATCATCATAGCGATGGCTTTGAAAGCCATGTGAGGTTATCAACTAGTTAGAGAATATTGAGAACCAAGCCTTGGGGGATCCCTACAAAGAGAAAAAGAAAAGAGGAAGAGATAGAACTGTAGGTGGCACTGAAAGTGGTAGTAAACCCTCCTATCATTTTCAGCCATGGAAGCTGCCATCTTGGCCTCTGTTTAACCTCCAACTGCCATGATGCTGCACATGTGATCAGTTATGACACCAGCCATTGGATGGTTTGACAGTTTGGTTTAGAGCACAACCAATGGGAGTGTTACATTTCCGGCACGTGCCGGGAATCAAACTGTTTTTTAACCTGTTAAATGGATGGGTTTACTACGGCTTTAAGGGATGTTTAGGTAAAATGAGAACAAGGAAAAGAGTCTCGGAGGCCAAGAGAGTTGAGTTTTTTGTGGAGGAGAGAGTGGTCAGCTGCATCAAAAGCAGCAGAAAGGTCAATTAGTTGGAGTACTGAGTAACAGCCACTGGTTTTAGCAGAGTTAGAGAGCAGTTTCTGTGGAGTAGTGTTGTGGGTGAAGGCGGTCAAGAAGAATGTTATTAGTGAGGTAGCAGCCTAGACAGTTGTAGAATAGGCCTTCTAGGAACCTCAAGGTAAATGGGAGCAAGGAGATGGTCCTCAGGTTGTTCATACTGCTGAGGTCCAATGAAGGCTTTTTGGGTTTAGGGGGAAGAGTGCATGTGTTAGAGAGAATATGCCTGTAGAGAGGGAGAGATTGAATATGTGGTTTTGGTAGCGTAAAGTGGAGCAAGGGGATGACTGGAGGAGTTGTGAATGGGTTTCAGGGGGTAGCCAGTAAGGTGGGTACCAGAGAAAGGTTTAGCATTCTCCTTGGTAGTAAACAGGGTCAAATGTATTGAAAGTTTTGAATGTAGTAGTAGCCAAGGTACACTATATTGCCAAAAGTATTGGGACGCCTGCCTTTACACACACACATGAACTTTAATGGCATCCCAGCCTTAATCCATAGGGTTCAGTATTGAGTTGGCCCTCCCTTTGCAGCTATAACAGCTTTGATTCTTCTAGGAAAGCTGTCCACAAGGTTTAGGAGTGTGTCTATGGGAATGTTTGACTATTCTTCCAGAACTGCATTTGTGAGGCCAAGCACTGATGTTGGATGAGAAGGCCTGGCTCGCAGTCTCCGCTCTAATTCATCCCAAAGGTGTTCTATTGGGTTGAGGCCAAGACACTGTGCAGGACAGTCAAGTTTCTCCACCCCAAACTCGCTCAATCACATCTTTATGGACCTTGCTTTGTGCACTGGTTGAAATCATTTGGTGGAGGGGGGATTATGGTGTGGGGTTGTTTTTCAGGGGTTTAACGTGGCCCCTTAGTTCCAGTGAAGGGAACTCTTAAGGCATCAGCATACCAAGACATTTTGGACAATTTCATGCTTCCAACTTTTGTGGGAACAGTTTGGGGATGGCCCCTTCCTGTTCCAACATGGCTGCACACCAGTGCATAAAGCAAGGTCCATAAAGACATGGATGAGCGAGTTTGGGATGGACCTCAACCAAATAGAACAGCTTTGGGATGAATTAGAGCGGAGAAGCCAGGCCTTCTCGTCTAACATTAGTGGAAGAATGGTCAAACATTCCTATAAACACTCCTAAACCTTGTGGACGGCCTTCCCAGAAGAGTTGAAGCTGTTATAGCTGCAAAGGGTGGGCCAATTCAATATTGAACCTTACAGACTAAGACTGGGATGCCATTAAAGTTTATGTGCGTGTAAAGGCAGGTGGTCCAATACTTTTGGCAATATAGTGTATATTAAGTGTAGGAGTTACAGTATCTGCACAGTGAAGATCCCATCACTAATTGCATCCATCATACTCTGGAAATGTAATTTATTATCTAATAATGAAGCGTAGCCTCACTGAACACTTGTGCCTCACTTGCCATTAATTAACCTCTATAAACAAAATAGAAAGTGAACAGATATACAAATAGCCCATTGCCTGGAAATACATATAACACTTTTACATAAGCTGACAAACAATGTAAATATACTCTATAATATAAGTCCAACGCGTTTAGTCAATCCCAAACATGCCAGAAGAAATAAAGTGAAGTAAACCAACATTGTGTTCCACTACCTTCCACCGTATGCTCTTACCAGGGACTGTGGACCTATGTTGAGAAATAGGTCTATCTGCGCCTCCCCCTTTAAGGGGGGTCTCCCAGACCTCGGACTTGTCACCTCACCTTATTCTCCTCACTATCCTCACACAGGTTAGGACAATCCACCTCCTTCCAGTAGAAGATTCCAGTATTTAGGTTAAAAAAAATAAGACTATCATCCTACTAATGGTTTAAATAAAAGCACTTTTTATTACAAGTAATTAACATACACTCCCTATCATCTGGAGAACCACAATAATAGCACATAGAAAATATGTTGCCTCCTGAAGAAGATTTCAGATTAGCAGCTTTGTATTACATCCAGTGCCTCCACCTCTGGGTGTGAATGACGACACCATAGGTTCCTTTCCTATGCGTTTCATCATTGACCATGTCAAATTGGTAGCAGTGGCTGTGTCCTTGCAGCCACTGCTTACCAATTGACATGAATTGGATTTCCTGCATGGGGATGCACTGGGCACTCTTGCATCCATAGGTGTTCCCAGCCTATTGCAGTATGGTGTGCACCCAATATATATGCAGAAGTAGGGAAATGGCCAGTGTCAGTAGAGCAGTTGACAATTTCAGTATAGCAGAGGATGGTGTCAGTAGAGCAGTGGGTGGTGTCAGTAGAGCAGTGGGTGGTGGCAGTAGAGCAATGGATGGTGACAGTAGGGCAGTGGATGGTGTCAGTAGAGCAATGGATGGTGTCAGTAGGGCAGTGGATGGTGTCAGTAGGGCAGTGGATGGTGTCAGTAGAGCAATGGACGGTGTCAGTAGGGCAGTGGATGGTGTCAGTAGGGCAATGGATGGTGTCAGTAGAGCAGTGGATGGTGTCAGTAGGACAGGGGATGGTATCAGTAGAGCAGTGGACGGTGTCAGTAGAGCAAAGGATGGTGTCAGTAGGGCAGTGGATGGTGTCAGTAGAGCAGTGGGCGGTGTCAGTAGAGCAATGGATGGTGTCAGTAGGGCAGTGGATGGTGTCAGTAGAGCAGTGGGCGGTGTCAGTAGAGCAAAGGATGGTGTCAGTAGGGCAGTGGATGGTGTCAGTAGAGCAGTGGATGGTGTCAGTAGGGCAGTGGATGGTGTCAGTAGAGCAGTGGATGGTGTCAGTAGAGCAGAGGACGGTGTCAGTAGAGCAGTGGATGGTGTCAGTAGAGCAGTGGATGGTGTCAGTAGAGCAGTGGATGGTTTCAGTAGGGCAGTGGATGTTGTTAGTAGAGCAGTGGACGATGTCAGTAGAGCAGTGGACGGTGTCAGTAGAGCAGTGGATGGTGTCAGTAGAGCAGTGGATGGTGTCAGTAGGGCAGTGGATGGTGTCAGTAGAGCAGTGGACAATAGCAGTGTCAGTAGGGCAGAGATTGATGTTAGTAGTTTATTTAATTATTACTTTTTTACTATTTATTTATTTTATAATTTTTACAATATTTATTTTACAATAATTTATTGTTATTATTATCCTTTTTTGTTTACAATTTTTTAGGAGCCCTACTTGGGGGCTTTGGTAAAATATCAGGGGTCTGATATATGAGATGTCTCACTTTTGAGACAGAGAAAGGGATTGAGGACAGAGATTCCCCTGTCCCTTTCTCTACAGCCAAACAGCAGGGGAAATCTGCACAGCATAGGGTGATTAGGATGTGCCCAGGCACACCCGGCACACCCTGTGCGCACGACTATGCTTGCACCCCTCCGCAGGCAAACGTGTGGGATTAAGCAGGGGTGTACGCTTAACTATGCCCGTGTGAGTTAGACGTTTTACCACCAGATAAACCCAGCATGAGAAAGGCCATACAGCCATTGCAGGAGTGCATGTAGATAGTTAGTGGCTGCAAATAGGCTGCAGGAAATCAGCAGCAGAAATTTGTATTCTATAAAGAAAACTAACATGGCAATGACACACAAGCTAAATATCATCCTGCTAGAGTTCATGTCTACTTTAGCATTTAGAGGGAACAAATTTATTATGGCTTGCGAGGTTAAATCCATTTTTTATTTCTTGCAGGCCACGGTGTATTTCAT
This sequence comes from Glandirana rugosa, assembly GCA_018402905.1. Lineage (NCBI taxonomy): Eukaryota > Metazoa > Chordata > Amphibia > Anura > Ranidae > Glandirana > Glandirana rugosa. The sequence continues at coordinate 452,126 of BLSH010186268.1, forward strand.
TGTGATGCTTATATTGGAGATGTTCATCAGTGCAGTTTGGAAGGGTCAACCCCTCCGAGTTAATGACGGACTGACGTCCCTTTCTGCAGGAGTTATGTCTCGCCTGCCAGAGTAAGTCAAAATTGCTTTGTGGTCGGAAAAATCTTATTTTAGTCACTGCGCTGGAAGGCTCAGGGTGTCTCCGAGCCAAGGACGCTTCATTCAAATGCAGTTGACTTAATATAACAGCTTAATGATACAATTAAGCAGCACACGATTCTACAATTATATGAATGACATAATCTGTAATATTTTGGATCGCAAGGACGGTAATTGAAATTCGAATAATACTAACATTACGTTTCTCGTAATTTAACTGCGGTTTTAAAGACCCACCAAGCTGATGTGGCTACTTAGGATTTCAAAAGGCTTTTGAGGTATTGTGAGCAAAGAGGTTTGCATTGGTAAATCATATGAAATCGCTGCCAAAATCTGGGAGATGCGAGATCTCGGCAGCACCACTGTAAATTCTTGGTGTAGGACACTTTTGGCAGCAATAGTCATTTAATGTAAGTTTTAGAGGTTTATGTTCTGTTAGGTAAGCGGTTGAAATAAGGTCGGATTAAGTTTTGTCTTTAAGCTAACTTATATTTGAACTAAAATGAAAAAAGAAATACAAAAATAAGAGATAGACTATGAAGGAAGAGAACACTGAGTGGTTTATCTAAGCATCAAGCCCAAGTACATTGTCCTCCACCAGACCCTGTCCCCTACACATTTCACCCCTGCCAGGGCTTTATCATGCTCCTTTGTTTCAAATGCCCCCATAGACCCAGTCTGTCCATGCAGTAGAGTCACCTGCTAATTTAGCAGCATCCTCAGGCAGCTTAACTTTTGTTGTCAAACCTGCTCCCACCAAACTGGCCAAGGGCACCTCCCCTCCTCTTCATAAGATAGGGTTTGCACACACCTATAAGGAACTCTGCCAAATTGGCAATCACATTCTCTTGGCTTGAGGCCCACTGCCATCTAGGTACTCACATTCTCCTGGCCCGAGGCCCACCGCCATCTTCGTACTCACATTCTCCTGTCTTGAGGCCCACTGCCATCTTGGTACTCACATTCTCCTGGCCCCAGGCCCATTGCCATCTTGGTACTCACATTCTCCTGGCCCAAGGCCCACCGTCATCTTGATACTCATATTCTCCTGGCCCGAGGCCCACCGTCATCTTGATACTCATATTCTCCTGGCCCGAGGCCCACCGTCATCTTGATACTCATATTCTCCTGGCCCGAGGCCCACCGTCATCTTGGTACTCACATTCTCCTGGCCCGAGGCCCACCGTCATCTTGGTACTCACATTCTCCTGGCCCGAGGCCCACTGTCATCTTGGTACTCACATTCTCCTGGCTTGAGACCCACTGCCATCTTGGTACTCACATTCTTCTGGCCTGAGGCCCACCACCATCTTTGTAGTCACATTCTCCTGGCCTGAGGCCCACCACCATTTTGGTGCTCACATTCTCCTGGCCCACCTCATAAAATGTCCACACGAGCAGCACCATCTTATTCATGTCCATAACTTTAATTCCAGCAATACAGTACATTCCAGTGCAGTAAACAAAGAATGTCGAGCCATCTCTTCTACATTCCCCCATGTAGATACCCTATTAGTGAATTCTCCTCCAGAGTCTCTCATGGTCTACCCCAAAAGGTTCTCTCTCTGACTTCCGACTTACAAAGTGTATGTCAGGGGTGGCCTGTTCCCATTACTCCTTCTGCTTAAGACTCCCCCCACTCCAGTTTACATAGGGGTACAGTACTACACCCACTAGCACCCCCCAAAGTTGGGACCTCACTTAAAGGGATACTAAATCCTGCTTACAGTCTGGCAGTGGGCGATATGTTTAGACTTGATGTTGCAAACTCATTCATGATGCAATAGTTTTTTAAGACAAAGAACAATAAAGATGTGGCCAATGTGTGGCTTTATCTATTTAAATGTGTCGGTTAAGGTGAGCCAGAAGACCACCTGGCACAGTATCTTGTACATGTTTTGAAAATGGAGCAGTCATTGCTTAAGATAGACACTTAGAGGTAACTTTGAGATAGTATGTAATGCATACTTTCCCATTATGCCAAGTTCTTAGTTTCACTGTCACTGAAAAGGACATGGACATCCCCCACCACCTTCTACTCAACTTACCTGTTCTTTTGCTTCTTTGTAACTGGTGCTGCGATTACAGAGTCACCAATTAGGAACACCAGTAATGTGATAGTTTTCAAGGCCTGGGTGCCATCACAAGGAAGCACATTTTTATTTTATAAGTGTAGTGTGTGCTAGAAGTCAGTGTAGTGTGTTAGAAGTTAGAGTAGGTAAAACATAGTTTAGCTCAAAGCTAAGCCTGAGCTATGGAATCTGGGTCAGGGTTCACAAAAGTTCAGGGCTGGGTGACTCATCCTGGCAGCTCTCTGGTGCCTCCCCCTGGTCTAGAAGGTTGAAAAATCTTCTAGAATTAGTGGGTGGAGGCAGGGCTGGTGCAAGGATTTTGACACCCTAGGTGAAACCTCATTTTGCCGCCCCTTGGCTCCACCCCTGACTCCACCCCCAACCCCACCCCCTTTACCTGCCCAGCCTGAGTAGCGCCAATGAATTGCAGCCTGATCAGCGCCAATCAAATGCAGCCTCACCAGCACCCATCAAATACAGCTTCACCAGCGCTAATCAATATAGCCTCACCTGTGCCCATGAAATACAGCTTCACCTGTGCCCATCAAATACAGCTTCACCAGCACCAATCAATACAGCCTCACCTGTGCCCATCAAATACAGCTTCACCAGTGCCAATCAATACAGCCTCACCTGTGCCCATCAAATACAGCTTCACCTGTGCCCATCAAATACAGCTTCACAGGTGCCCATCAAATACAGCTTCACCTGTGCTCATCAAATACAGCCTCGCGGG
>BLSH010186268.1:459636-471643 GCA_018402905.1 Glandirana rugosa
GAAAACAAATGTCAGGGGTCTAAAAGGAACCCTAAAATCTCACCTTTGAGAAATTGAGGACACACAGATTCTTCAGTTCCTTTCTCTGTAGCCTCAGCTGCACTGAAGATGAATGAATAGACAGAGGCTCCTGTTTATTCATAAACTGAAGCATAGTAAACACAGTATACTGCAGTGGCAGGTGGTGAGTTCTTCTTTCGGGGGGCGGCAAATAACCACCACCCAAAGCCCCCCCCCAGCGGCACTGGGACAGCACAACCCCCTGCGGGCAGTCCATCATTTATCTGCTCGTGTAGTGGGGCAATCAGATGTGGGCAACAAAGAAAGTGGAATTGATGCGGCAGGACCCATTGATTTACCCCCTGTACAGCACGTCTGGGATGGGTCCTGAAAGGCAGATATGTGTCTCCATTATTGGTTTGTGGTCCCTTTAAAGGGGAACTTAAGGGTGAATACTCACCTCCCCAACGACCAATCACTGGTGTCAGTTTTCAACCATCTTCATTGGCCAGCACAGGATAATGTCACTCTTGCACAGGGCTAATGATAGGGGGGTATCACTGGGCCTCCTGTAGGGGGCCCAAGCACACAGAAGGGGACAGCAGGGGGATCAGTGTAGCGGGACGGGAAGACAATTACAGAACGCTGCACTGTGTCTGTGCCTCTATCTCCAGCAGCTGAAAGCCAGTGGGAGGGATAAGAGGAGAAACTGGCTTTCAGCTGCTGGAGGGAGAGACACAGCAGAGTTCTGCAATTGTCCTCCCATTCCCGCCACACTGATCCCCTGCTGCCCCGCCCCCCGTGTGCCAGGGCCCCCTACAGGAGGCCCCATGGCACCCCTAGCCCTGTGCAGGAGTGCCATTATCCAGTGAGGGACCATTAGGAAGGTGTGTATTAACCCTTTAGTTCCCCTTTAAAGGGACCACAACCCAAATAATGGAGATACCTACCATTTTCGCCTTCCAGGACTCATCCTGGCATGCTGTACGGGAGGTAAATCAACAGATAATTATACAAAAAATCCCTAATTTCTTCAGCCCTCTAAATTCTCCAAAAATATTTTCTGAAGCCCCAAAAGATGTATTCCTTTCAGTAAAGTTCCTCTCGAACTGAACGCTAACTGGGAACATCGTTATCCCTGTGAAAAATGACTTCACTTTTCGGGCCTCCGAGGCTCGCAGACAAAAACATTTCTTCCGCGGCAAAACATCATCAAACAGAGCCACACAAAAGCTTTTGCGAGATCGGCGGTAATATTTCACTCAAGCGGTCGGTTTGGCAGTGGTTTTAGGCCCTCCATTAACTATGCGCTCATACGCTGGACTGCTGAAGCCATTAAAACACAATATCACTTCATTATTCCAAATGGAACAGAGTCCGTTCGCTCCGCGTACCCCACTCAGTGCGTAGAAACAATGACCGTATTTTTTCCCCGGTTGATTAGCTGCGAGAATAATATTGCAGCAGATAGACACCCCACAGGTACTATATTTTGTCATATTGCATGACTCCTAGGAAGCCTTGGTGTATTGAAGGCTGTGGGTAATAGCCCCGACAAATTGCGAGCCTGCCTCTTTTAGAGACGCCAATTAGCCCCAACGCCAGGCCGTATATTCAGCTCCCTTTCCATTCTCGTTAAGTGAAACACGCGGCGGAACGGAGGAGTGGAAAACAGATAAAAAAAAGTGCAGAATGTTTTTTTTTGTTCCATTTAGAGGTGTGAGAAAAAGTCTCCTTCTATCCACTGCTCGGGTTTCATCCGCGGCAGAGGCGATTTTTAGGGTGGAGGAAGCCAAGGACGGCTGACAGACGTTGCTAGAACTATTTATTGGCTAAAACCTCCCTCTGTCAGGTGGGATAATGGGTTCAATCATTAGCAGCTGAGAGGGGGATTAATCCGTCAGCATTGGCGTCTTTTCCCAGGCGTTATTTTTATATGGCTCGTTGGTTAAGAAAAAAGTATGCCTCATCCTTCTCGTTATTAATCCAGGATTTTTTTTTATTATTATTATTATACAGCTTCTTATTTAAATAGAAGTGTAAGTACTCCAATATGTAGGGGGAGATTTACTAAAACTGGTGCACACACAATCTGGTGCAGCTGTACATAGTAACCAATCAGCTTCTAACTTCAGCTTCTTCAATTAACCAATTGCAAATAATAGCTACAGCGCAGCCGACTAGTTCTGCTGTTGGCGCGGGTGGCGCGCTTTGTGATCACAATGTCCAGAGGACACTGCTGATCACAAATTGAGGTAAAGAGCCAATCAGAGGCTCTTTACCGTGTGATCAGCTGTGTCCAATCACAGCTGATCACGAATGTAAAAAGAATCCGGGTATCGGCACTCCTTTCCTCATGCTGACAGCATTAGGCCTCACACACACGGACGATTCTTAAAAAATAAAAAAAAGTCGGGCCCGACGTCAAGGAAAAAAAATCTGCTTTTTTCGGAGTTATGCATTGGCGTTAGTGAGCGTCGGCGTCAATAGGCGGTTTTTAAAAAAAGTCATCCCTCTGCTATTTTTTAACCTAAAAACATCGGCGTCAAAAAACGCCGGTACAATATTAGTGGTCGTTTGTTGGCGTTAGTTGGCGTTTTGTGGCGTCGGCGTCAAAAAATGACAAAACGTTACAGCCTCAGAACGCGCTGGCCGTGGGTTCTAGTTTCAGCTCACTAACGCCGACGCCATCTACAGCTCAAAAATGTCTGCGTTTTTATGGGGCCATTGACTAACATGGAGAGCTGCAAAAAAATGCCAGAAAACGCCGGCGGCAAAAAACGTCCGTGTGTATGAGGCCTAAAGAGAGGAGTAGAGACAATAACTGACTTCTCTAAAAAGGACATGTAAACTGATAATCAGGGCAATGTTTATCAGTGTCCTGATTATCAGTGCAGCCCCAACAGTGCCCATCAGTGCTGCCAATCTGTGCCCATGAGTGCTGCCAGTCTGTGACCACCAGTGCTTCCAATTAGTGCCCATTAAATGCCAATACATGCCTACCAGTGCTGCCAATCAGTGCCCATCAGTGTTGCTAATCAATGCCCATCAGTGCCTCCTTATCGGTGTCACCTATTAGTGCCCATCAGTAGCAATTATCAGTGCCAATCCGTGCCGCCTATCAGTGCCTCCTCATCAGTGACCACCAGTGGTACCTATTAGTGCCAATCAGTGCCGCCTATCAGTGCAGCATTATCAGTGCCCACCAGTGGCACCTATTAGTACCCATTAGTAGCACCTATCAGTACCAATCTGTGCCGCCTATTAGTGCAGCGTCATCAGTGCCCACCAGTGGCACCTATCAGTGCCACCTATCAGTGGCTCCTCATCAGTGACCATCAGTGCAGCCGATCAGTGTTGCCTCATCAGCGCACATCAATGAAGGAGAAAAATGACCTGTTTTCAAATTTTTATAACAAACTATGAAAACATTTTTTTTTCAGTCTTTATTTATTTAGCAAAAAATAAAGAAACCCAGTCGTGATTAAATATCACCAAAAGAAAGCTCTAGGAGGGGAAGACGAGCGAGGCTTTGGGCGCACCCATCGCTGGACCGGGAGGCAGGTAAGTTACTGTTTATTAAAAGTCAGCAGCTACACTTTTTGTAGCTGCTGACTTCTAATAAACGAAAAAACAAGTGGAACTCCGCTTTAAAATCGGCCTGGGCAGGAAAGGGGTGAAAGCGCCCAGTAGGCAAGTGGTTAAGCTTTGGTAATAAGACCTTGTTCACACCGGTGCAACTTGTCATGCTATTTGACAGTTCCAAATGGCTTGACAAGACGCACCCCATTGCCGGGAATGGAACCATTTATATCGCCCTGACTCGTGTCGCAACAATTATGAAAAATACTTCTGTTATATGAAGTCGCAAGCCGCAATGAAATCAGCAGTGCAAATCACACTGAATTAGTGCGATTTCAAAGCCTCCTCAGTGTCAATAGGAGCTTAAACCTGGAAGCTGAAGTTAATATGCACAACTGCACCAGATTCTGTGTGCACCAGTTTATTAAGTCAACCCCTATATGTAGGAGTACAAAGTTACATGGTTGGTAAGGTTGGTAAAGACACCAGTCCATCAAGTTCAACCTGAGGGGTTGATTTACTAAAACTACATAGTGCAACATCTGGTGGACCTGTGCATGGTAGATGGTGCATGGACAAGATCATCCAGTGCCCAGGGCAAAGATGCCAAATTGTGCCCGCTCTCCTCTTCATTGTGTATGAGTTTATGAGAAAGAGGGGGGAGAGAGCACAGTCCACACCTCCTCCCAGCTCTTTCCTCCTTTCCTTGCCACTTCCAGCGCTGGGCTGACAGAAGTAGCGATGCTGCTGTCATTACCCCTTTCAGCCTTATAGTAGAATGAAATTTAGGTTGCCCCCATCCCTACAATACATGCTGTGTCCAGAGCAGCCCTCCCTTCTGCCCACCCCTTGTCCCAGCCCTTTTGACAGCCATTCTGCTTCTAACTTCAGCTTGTTCAATCAAAGTGATTGTAAAGGCTTGTTTTTATTTTTTGTTATATTTACCTCCTCTGTGCCGTTGGTTTTGCACAGAGCACCCCGGAGTGCTCCCTCAGCCGCCAGCTTGCTACAGGGGGTACCCGAGCCGAGTCAGAGCTCCGTGTATCCATTCAGGCATGGAGCCCAACCTGGTCCCGCCCCCTCTCTCTCCTGATTGGCTGACTGACAGCCGTGGGAGCCAATGGTGCCACTGCTGTGTCTCACCCAATCAGGAGGAGGGTCCTGGATGGCTAAGACACTCATGGACATGACTGGAGAGAGAAGGGTCTCAAGATAGTGATGCGGGGGTGCTGGGGAGGCTGCTGCACACAGGTTTTTTATCTTAATGTATAGAATGCACCTTCTGCCTTCACAACTCCTTTAACCAGTTCCCGACCGGCTTGCGTACATTTACTGCTGTACTGTGGCAGCGTAGCGCGAATCGCCGTCTATAAACGGCGGCTCACGCGTGCCGCACTCTGCAGGAGTGTCCCCGCGGCTCGGGTGGACCCGATGTCCACCGGGGAGCCGCGATGACCTGGCAGAGTGAAACAACGGGGAACTGCCGATGTAAACACGGCGGTTCCCCGCTCTGTCCATGGGCATTTAAAAGATCTACTGATCTACTGACCCCCTCACAGTTAGAACACGCCTAAGGAACACAGTTAACCCCTAGATCTCCCCCTGCAGGTTAACCCCTTCGCTGCCAATGACATTTATGCAGCAATCAGTGGATATTTACATTTCTGATCGCTGTATAAATGTCAGTCATTGGTCCCAAAAAAGTGTCAAAAATGTCCAACATGTCCGCCGCAATATCACAGTCCCGATAAAAATCGCAGATCGCCGCCATTACCAGTAGAAAAAAAAGAAACATTTAAAAACGCCAGAAATTAATTCTCATGGTTTGTAAACGCGGCAACTTTTGTGCAAATCAATCAATAAACGCTGAATGCGATTTTTTTTTTTACCAAAAATATGAGGAAGAATATAAATCGGCCAAAACCGAATACATTTGTTTTTTTATATATTTTTTGGATTTGTATTTTAGCAAAAAGTAAGAAAAAAATTTTTTTTGTGCAAAATTGTTGCTATTTTTTTGTTTATAGCGGTGATCAGAAATGATGCAGAGGGGATCAAATACCATCAAAAGAAAGCTCTATTTGTGGGAAAAAAGGATGCAAATTTCGTTTGGGCACAACGACGCACGACCGCGCAATTGTCAGTTAAAGTGCCGCAGTGCCGAATCGCAAAAAGTGCTCTGGTCCTAACATGGGAAATCCTTCCGGGGGTGAAGTGGTTAAGTTAGGACGCAAGATCCTGGAAGCTGATTGGTTTCCATTTAGAGGTGCACTAGATTTTGCACTCTCCAGTTTTAGTAAATAAACCCCTGCGTGTGTCTGTGTGTGATTACACATTTCTATAGCCCCATAGTGTTGTGTTCACTGATGCCCTTTTCAGATATCACGCACTTACGGTTCTTAAAAGTAGAATTTACACGCCCTTCCACATAGGACAGCCCATTCACTTCAATGGGCTACCCTATATGCGCTTGTCGGCCAAAAGAAGCTCCTGCTCCTATTTGGGTGACAAACCTAGCGTGATCTTTAAACGCGTAAGCGTGGCCGAATCGCACCTCCATTGGGGGCGCCATTAACAATAATGGCTCCCAAATGTGTTTCACGCATTTTACCGTGATTTGGAATCACAGGCAGAATCGCAGGTGATTCCGCCCAGGTTTTCGAATCACCTAATGTGAATGGGACCTAACAAACGGATCTAAAAGTTTTTTGAGCTTATCTACACTCTCCATAGACACCCTCCTAATAGAAAAAAGGCAACAGCCGAACAAAGGTTGCAGAGTCGCTTTTTTTTTTTTTCTCTTAACCACTTCGCCTCTTACACCTACCTGTTCATGTCCTATGGAACAAAGCAATATTTCAATTTCTGCTATGGAATTGTTTATTCGGCAAAAACGTTGTCATTACATAAGATAACAAGGTAACACATGCTGAATATTAAGGACAAACAATGCTTTTTTCATAATTATAGTCATGCAACAATTTATTTATTTGCAGTCCTTAGACAATTAAAGGTAACAAAATTAAACAAAAACATGCGTTTTTTTTTTAAACAGTGTTACTGCAGATAAAAGTTTTATTCTGTAATTTGTCCTTAAATTACACTAAACTATGATTATGGTACAAAGCATTACACAGATATTTCCAAATGAAATAATGTGTTTTTTATTTTTTTTATGTGAAACATGTAAATATATGTTAAACAAAAAAAAAAAAAGGTTTAAATAATAATAGTTAATACATTAAAAAAACCTGCAGCAAAAAATAATTGAATGGATAAGGAGAATAAGGAGATAAAGTGGTTTTAAAGGCACAAGGTGTGTTACCTTCATACATTCTATGCATAAAGGTAAAAAACCTTCTGTATGTAGCAACCCCCCCCCCCAGCCCCTCCAATACTTACTTGAGCCCCCTCTTGATCCATCGATGTCCATGAGAGCCTTGGCTTTCTGGGGACTCAAACTCCTGATTGGCTTTTAGCCAAACGGCTGCTCTGTGTAAGTAGCATTCTTCCCACTGACCACCAATGTAAGGAGCATTCTTCCCACTGACCACCAATGTAAGGAACGTTCTTCCCACTAATCACCAATTTAAGGAGCATTCTTCCCACTGACCACCAATGTAAGGAACATTCTTCCCACTGATCACCAATGTAAGGAGCATTCTTCCCACTGATCACCAATGTAAGGAGCATTCTTCCCAATGATCACCAATGTAAGGAACATTCTTCCCACTGACCACCAATGTAAGGAACATTCTCCCCTGATCACCAATGTAAGGGGCATTCTTCCCACTGATCACCCATGTAAGGGGCATTCTTCCCATTGACCACCAATGTAAGGAGCATTCTTCCCACTTATCACCAATATAAGGAACATTCTTCCCACTGACCACCAATGTAAGGAGCATTCTTCCCACTGATCACCAATGTAAGGAACATTCTTCCTACTGACCACCAATGTAAGGGGCATTCTTCCCATTGACCACCAATGTAAGGAACATTCTCCCCACTGACCACCAATGTAAGGAACATTCTTCCCACTGATCACCAATGTAAGGAGCATTCTTCCCACTGATCACCAATGTAAGGAGCATTCTTCCCAATGATCACCAATGTAAGGAACATTCTCCCCTGATCACCAATGTAAGGGGCATTCTTCCCACTGATCACCCATGTAAGGGGCATTCTTCCCATTGACCACCAATGTAAGGAGCATTCTTCCCACTGATCACCAATATAAGGAACATTCTTCCCACTGACCACCAATGTAAGGAGCATTCTTCCCACTGTACACCAATATAATGAACATTCTTCCTACTGACCACCAATGTAAGGGGCATTCTTCCCATTGACCACCAATGTAAGAAACATTCTTCCCACTGACCACCAATGTAAGGAGCATTCTTCCCACTGAGCACCAATGTAAGGGACATTCTCCCCTGACCATCAATGTAAGGGTCATTATTTCCACTGACCACCAATGTAAGGAACATTCTCCCCTGACCACCAATGTAAGGGGCATTCTTCCCACTGACCACCAATGTAAGGGGCATTCTTCCCACTGACCACCAATGTAAGAAGCATTCTTCCCACTGACCACAGATGTAAGGAACATTCTTCCCACTGACCACCAATGTAAGGGACATTCTCCCCTGACCATCAATGTAAGGTGCATTCTTTCCACTGACCACCAATGTAAGGAACATTCTACCCTGACCACCAATGTAAGGGGCATTCTTCCCACTGACCACCAATGTAAGGAGCATTCATCCCACTGACCTCCAATGTAAGGAGCAATTATTTATGTTCTGGACCCCTTGATAATGTCCTATTGGACGAAACACGTTAGGTGGAGGTGTATGGTCCATATTTATGTTTAATTTATTTTTTTTCTGACTTTTGCATTATATATTACTCTATATGAATTATTTGTATTGTAGTTAATTTACAACTTAAGATAACAAACTTAAATTACATAAATATGGAAAAATCATGTAACATAAAGAAAAGAAACAGAGCACCAAGCTCTCATAGTGTAAAATCCTGGTAACACCCAAATCAATATACGCCAATTGCGATTTTTTTTTTTAACCAAAAATATGAGGAAGAATATATAACGGTCTAAACTGATGAATAAATTCGTTTTTTTATATATATTTTTCGATTTGTATTTTAGCAAAAAGTAAGAAATATTGGTCTTTTTTTCAAAATTGTCGCTCTTCTTTTGTTTATATCAGTGATCAGAAATGACGCAGAGGTGATGAAATGCCACCAAAAGAAAGCTCAATTTGTGGGGAAAAAAGGACGTCAATTTCATTTGGGTAAAACGTCGCACGACCGCGCAATTGTCAGTTAAAGCGACGCAGTGCTGAATCGCAAAAAGTGCTCTGGTCCTAAAGGGGGAAATCCTTCCGGGACTGAAGTGGTTAAATCGTTTGTCCTCACCTTTATATTTCTGAACCTCCAGATGGCAGGAGTTCACAAAGATAGTTTCCAGGTTGGCATGGGTCACTCACAATTTTGCCCGCCTTGCTGCCACAACGGGACATTTAGTTTATGGAAGTGAAACTGCAGCCCACAACCTTCTGCACAACATTTATTATTTTCTGAAGGGAAGCTTTTTCTGCTGGTGTGCAGTTGGGATACCAAGCTAAAATGTTAGCTATCTATGCATTCAGCATAACATCATCTTTGACAGTATACCTAATAATCTGTGGTTAAGCACTTTCCGACCAGCCGCCGTCACTTTACTGCGGCAGACCGGCTCGTTCCCGCGAATCGCCATCATGGTACGTCGCTCTCTTGCACGTGTGGTGCGCGCTCGCTCACTGGCTATCGGGAGAGCCAATCAGCGGGTGGGGCGGACTTGATGTCCGTTGGCCACCCGCGATCGCTCCCGAAACAGGCAGAACGGGGATCTGCGAGTGTAAGCAAGGCATATCCCCGTTCTGACAGGGGAGTTGACAGAGATCGTCTGTTCCCAGTGATAGAAAACAGCGATCTCTCTCCTCCCCCAGTCAGCTCAGCCCCCCATACAGTTAGAAACACCACTGGAGGGAACACATTCAACCCTTAGATCGCCCCTTAGTGTTAACCACTTCCCTGCCAGTGACATTTACACAGTAATCAGCGGCTATTTTTAGTTCTGATCGCTGTATAAATGTCAGTGGTCCCAAAAAAGTGTCAAAAGTGTCCGATCTCTCCACCGCAATATCGCAGTCCCGATAAAAATCAGATCGCCGTCATTACTAGTAAAAAAAAAGAAATAATAAAAATACCATAAATCTATTCACATAGTTTGCAGATGCTATAACTTTTGCGCAAACCAATCATCATACGCTTATTGCGATTTTTTTTTTTAACGAAAAATATGTAGAAGAATATATATCGGCCTAAACTGAGGAAGAAATTCTTTATTTTTTTACATTTTTTTGGGGGATATTTATAAAAATACAGTTTTTTTTCTAAAATTGTTGTTCTTTTTTTAAGCTTTAGCTTATAGTGCAAAAAATAAAAACCGCAGAGGTGATCAAATACCACCAACAGAAAGCTCTATTTGTGGGGAAAAAAAGGATGTCAATTTTGTTAACCGCGCAATTGTCAGTTAAAGCGATGCAGTGCTGTATCGCAAAACATGCTCTGGTCAGGAAGGGGGTAAATCCTTCCGGGGCTGAAGTGGTTAATATTCTGTTTTTTTGTTTTTTTTTTAATATTAAAGTGTATTTTTTCCAAACAATTGTGTTTGAAACACGCAATGATCGTCATTTTATTCTCTAGGGTCTTTGCTAAAATATATATCTATGATGTTTGGGGGTTCTAAGTAATTTTCTAGCAAAAAATACTGATTTAAACTTTTAAGCAAAAAGTTCCAGAAAAGGCCTGGTCAGCAAATGGTTACTCTGGAAGTAATAATATGGTTATTGGGGATGTTGTGCCTTGATAAATTCTTCGATCCACCATATTTATTATGATAATATTCTCTGCTCTGTCCAAAAAAAAAAAAAAAAAAGTAGTACCTTTAGATACATTTTAATTCTTTTTTCATGTTGCCAGCTTTTGTTGCTACGTAATGATATGCCGCCCTAAACGCACATCAACAGGTTAAAAGGGGGGGGCGAATGCTGAAGCGGCGCGGGCATGTTTTGCATCGATCGGTGTCAGCGCGTTCTGATCTCTGACACAGCCGTAAATTGAGCGTCTGTTTAAGGCCTGGCACCTGTGCAGGAAATAGGACATTCCGCTTACCAACACTTGCGTTCCAAATGGTCTCCCCTATTATCCCGAGGAAGAAAACACTCTGCGATTGAAACCATGCTGTTAGACCGCCCTTTCTCATGTGCAGCCAGATTTTCATCTGGTAATGAGAAGCTTTGTACTTTGCTCTCGCATTGGTGTGTTTTTTTTTTTTTTAATGGCTTGCTGGATTTTTACCCAGGCTGAAAAAGTAACAGGAGTTGCAGGTTTCCAATCGAGGAGACGTTACACTTTGTCCCCGAAAAATAATTTGGAGGGATATTAAAAGCTTATTATATTAAAAGAACACAAATCAAGGAAACAATATAAAAAATAAAATGGAAATTTTGGTCAATTTCTAGTTTATGATGGAGGCAGAGGAATAGTTACATAGTTAGTCAGGTTGAAAAAATACACAAGCCCATCTAGTTCAACCAATGAAAGGAAAAAAAAAAAATAATAATAATAATATGTGTAGCCATGTGCCCCCTTAGGCAGGGGCGTTGTTAGGTCTACAAAAGATCTGGGGCTAGAGCCCATAGCAGCGAAGTAAAGAAAGTCATACTCTTGAGCGGGCATACACATGTATATAATATACATGTGTATGTGTGTATATATACATATAAATATTCTTACATATCTGAGTGCAGATCCTCCTTACATCAGGGTCCCCAGAGAGCACCCTTTACATCAAGGTCCCCAGAGAGCCTCTTCCTTACATCAGGGTCCCCAGAGAGCCCCTTCCTTACATCAGGGTCCCCAAAGAGCCCCTTCCTTACATCAGGGTCCCCATAGAGCCCCTTCCTTACATCAGGGTCCCCAGAGAGCCCCTTCCTTACATCAGGGTCCACAGAAAGCCTCTTCCTTACATCAGGGTCCACAGAGAGCCCCCCCTTACATCAGGGTCCACAGAAAGCCTCTTCCTTACATCAGGGTCCACAGAGAGCCCCCCCTTACATCAGGGTCCCCAGAGAGCCTCCCCGTATATCAGGATCCCCAGAGAGCCTCCCCATACATCAGGGTCCCCAGAGAGCCTCCCTACACATCAGAATCCCTAGAGAGCCCCCCCATACATCAGGGTCCCCAGAGAGCCCCCCTATACATCAGGGTCCCCAGAAAGCCTTCCCGTACATCAGGGTCTACAGAGAGCCTCCTTATACATCAGGGTCTACAGAGAGCCCCCCCCCCCCCC
>BLSH010186268.1:475056-502127 GCA_018402905.1 Glandirana rugosa
CTCTCTCTTTCTCTCCCCCTCTCTCTCTCTACCCCCTCTCTCTTTCTCTCCCCCATCTCTCTCTCTCCCCCTCTCTTTCTCTCTCTCCCCCCTCTCTTTCTCTCTCTCCCCCCAGGAAGATGTCAGTCAGCCCCAGCACTGGAATCATAGGATGTGTGTAGAGGTTGCACATGGGAGATGATCCCTGGTCCTGCATCCTCTAATGTGTGTCCCTAAAACACATAATTAGTTCATGCATCAATAAATTATTTTTGTATTCACTGACCATTGTCATAACCATTGGTTGTGTCCACAGCAGGCATGGTGCATAGGTTTAGGAAAATAGATTATGGATCTATGGCAAAGGTAAAGTGAAAAGTAGGCATAATGGAGATCTGTCTAGTAAGTGATAATCACTATACAGAGAGAGCTTGTGTTGCAGTGCATGTCCTGGTGTGATATGATCATGGCATGATGAACTGGCCATGGATGAATTGTCATTAGTTCACTGGACACTGCAGTGCAAAGTATTATTCATTTTTATCGCTTGAATTATTTTTCCCATTATGGGCGTGAGTGGGGCCTCATTTCTAAGTTTTGCCTAAGACCTCACAAAGCCTAGAGCCGCCTCTGCCTGCACACTACTTGCTGTTATCGGCCTGAAAGACAATTTATCAGACCTCCATGACACTTCCTCTTCCACCACAGCTAGCACATGGTGAGGCCTGCTCTTACTGTTAGCAGAGCCTCCGGACCACCTGTTGTGGGCAAGGGCCACGGGCTCCCTGTTGTGAAGCCATGGACCCTCATTTGTGCAGCTAAGTATGTTGGTGCTAGCTGGGCAATGCCAAGCTGTGGTTTCCAAAGAAAACAAAATCCTTTCTTGTATTAAGAGAGGTATGGACTCCAGAGATAGAGACATCATTTTGCCCTCCTGTACAAATCATTAGTAAGACCTCATCTGGAATATGCAGTTCAGTTTTGGGCACCAGTTCTCAAAAAGGATATCGGGGAACTGGAGAAAATGCAGAGAAGGGCAACCAAACAAGAGGCATGGAGGAGCTCAGCTATGAGGAAAGATTAGAGGAACTGAATTTATTCTCTCTTGAGAAGAGGAGATTAAGGGGGGATATGATCAACATGTACAAATACATAAGTGGTCCATATAGTGAATTTGGTGTTATTCACTTTGAGGCACGCTTTACGTCTAGAGGAAAAAAGATTTAATCTCCAAATACGGAAAGGTTTCTTCACAGCTGGGGCGCTGCTGGATCTACAAAAGATCTGGGGCTAGAGCCCATAGCAGTGAAGTAAAGAACGTCATACACTTGGGTGGGCATACGCATGTATATAATATATGTGTGTGCGTATATATATATATGTATATATATATATAAAATATCGTTACATATCTGAGTGTGGATCCCCCCTTACATCAGGGTCCCCAGAGAGCCTTCGCTTACATCAGGGTCCCCTGAGAGCCCCCCTATACATCAGGGTCCCCAGAGAGCCCGTTCCTTACATCAGGGTCCCCAGAGAGCCCCTTCCTTACATCAGGGTCCCCAGAGAGGCCCCCTTACATCAGGGTCCTCAGAGAGCCCCTTCCTTACATCAGGGTCCACAGAGAGCCCCTTCCTTACATCAGGGTCTACAGAGAGCCCCTTCCTTACATCAGGGTCCCCAGAGAGCCCCCCCTTACATCAGGGTCCCTAGGGAACTCCCCTTAAATCAGGATCCCCAGAGAGTCCCCCTATACATCAGGGTCCCCAGAGAGCCTCCCCATACATCAGGGTCCCCAGAGAGACTCCCCATACATCAGGGTCCCCAGAGAGCCTCCCCATACATCAGGGTTCACCAGAGAGCCTCCCCATACATCAGGGTCCCCAGAGAGCCTCCCCATACATCAGTGTCCCCAGAGAGCCCCCCTTACATCAGGGTCCCCAGAGAGCATTCCCATACATCGGGGTCCCCAGAGAGCCTCCCCTTACATCGGGGTCCCCAGAGAGCTCCTTCCCTACATCAGGGTCCTCAGGGAGCCTCCCTTACATCAGGGTCCCCAGAGAGCCTCCCCACACATCACAGAAAGAGGGAGGTGGATGAGAGGGGGTGAAAGAGAGAGAGGGTGGGAAAGAGAGACATTCTAGCCCCGTCTGCAGTCCCTACTGTCCCAGCCCCTGTCTGTGTGGTTAGGTGTCTGTGATCCACCTACCTCCCACCTGTCCTCAGTCAGCCTGTTTTCTTCCTTTTCCATAACAGTCACAGCAAGCTAGGAGAGGAGCTTGGAGAAGGAGTGAAGGCTCTGGGAGGCACCGGAGATGCTGCTCAGGGTGGCAGTGAGGCTTCGTCTTCTCTCTCTCACTCCCTCCTGGGCTCTTTCTGGCTGCCCAGGCCTCCCCCTCCCTATTTGAAGATGCCGCTGCCCTGCACCCCAGCACCACCGGACCAGCAGCATCTGCTCCAGTCCAGGACCATGACAAGGGGGCTAGGCTCAACTCTGTAGGCCCCATGAGCACTAGCGCGGAGGAGGGTGTCACGGCCGTGACGTCACTGGTGGCTAGATGTTAGGCAGCTCTAGCAACCAGTGACCAGGAGTAGAGTCAGGTGGAGCCAAGGGTGGAGCCGGAGTCAGCACTAATGTGGCTCAGTTTGCCCCTGTCCCCTGCATTCCGGACCGGGACATACCTGCTAATTGCAGGACTGCGGTTTTTGGCATTTTGGCGATGGGGACTGGCTGCATGGAAGAAAATTGTGCCAAGGCCCTGGGGAGGTTAAGTGATTTTTTGCAGGCAATTTGTCAGGGAAATAGCTGGTGTTGGCGCTTCAATCATCCCGGCACCATGGTTGTTATGGTGTCAGGATGACTGAAGCGCATTATTTCTATTATTACATTGTAATATAAAATGAAATATTTAACTCACCATAAAGCAGAATTAGTGGGAGCCCCAAGTGTCTCACTTGCCACTGTTGCCTGCCACCAGATGCAGCCTGGCATTTGCCACGTCACCTGCCAACAGATGTGGATTGTCACTTGCCACTCTGCCAGCCACCAGTTGAGGATGCCACTTGCCACTTTGTGTGCCACCAGATGAGGATGTCACTTGCCATTGCCTGCCACCAGATGAGGATGCCACTTGCCACGATGCCTGCCACCAGATGAGGATGTCACTTGCCATGGCCTGCCACCAGATAAGGATGCCACTTGCCACGCTGCCTGCCACCAGATGAGGATGTCACTTGCCATTGCCTGCCACCAGATGAGGATATCACGTGCCATGCTGCCTGCCACCAGATGAGGATATCACTTGCCATGCTGCCTGCCACCAGATGAGGATGTCACTTGCCATGCTGCCTGCCACCATATGAGGATGTAATTCGCCACTCTGCCTGCCACCAGATGAGAATGTCATTTGCCATGCTGCCTGCCACCAGATGTGGATTGTTACTGTTAGCTGCCCCCAAATGTGGATTGTCACTGCTGTGGCCTCTCACTACTGCAGCCTGCAACCAGATGAAGATTGTCACTGTCAGTCACCTGCCAAGAAAAAAATAGCAGCTTGTCACCGAATCATTTTAAGATATAAGTCCCCTGCCCCCAGCATTGCAGAGTACAGCGTACTTACTCTATAGGCTCTCCTTCGGCTCTCCACAAAACAGTTGCGGGCAGTCGGTGAGAGATGATGTCACTCTCTCTCTGATGGGCCACGGCTGCAGTCTTGTGCAGAGCAGCCTTTGCTGCCCTTTAAGAAAACAGCAGTGCAGGCAATGAGAGATGATGTCATCTCTCTTTGGCTGTCTGCACCGCTGACAGTCTGCTTCGCGGCGCAGCCCGGCAATATGGGTTCCACAGCCCATAGGTTGAAGACCTCCGCAGTAAGAGACTCGGGGCTATGGGCCCCAGACTCGGGCCTATAGCCCCAATAGCCACCCCCTAGCGACGCCACTGCTTCACAGTAAGAGCTGTGAAAATGTGTAATAGACTCCCTCCAGAGGTGGTTCTGGTCAGCTCAGTAAATTGCTTTTAAAAAGGCCTGGATTCTTTAGTTAATGTACATAATATAACTGTGTACTAACATTTATAGGTAAAGTTGATGCAGGGAATATCTGATTGCCTCTCGGGGGATCAGGAAGGAATTATTTCCCCCGCTATAGCAAATTGGATCAGGCTTTGTTGGGTTTTTTTTGCCTTCCTCTGGATGAACTGTGGGTGAAGGATTGTGTATATGGTTTTATATCTATATCTATATATATATATATTTTATTATTATTGGTTGAACTACATGAACTTGTGTCTTTTTTCAACCTGGCTAACTATGTAACTATGAACTACAAATCCCAGCCCATTCATCTTCCAGGCCCCTCCGGCCTGCCTCACTGTCCAGTGGCCCTCCTTCACCTGCTTGGCTTCCCTGACCTCTACAGACTGTCCATTGTCTTCTCCCCAGCCTGCTCCAGCCTTCTCATCCAACTCCCTGGGGCTGACACTCACCAACACCGGTGGATTCTTTAAAGAGCCTTTAATAGCCTCTCTGCTGCTCTCCTGCTCCCTTGTGCCGCTCCAGGAACCGTCTTTTCCTGGCTGCACACGAGCCACTAGGCCTCAAGATCACCCCCTCCCCCCCAGACTGGGGGCTCCACAGCACCTCTGCTATATCTCCCTCTTCCACCCGACACTATCGTCCCCCCTGCTGGAAGACCACTGCATCCAAGGGGGCCTGTCTCCTGCCAATCCAGACTGTGGATTGGTCAGGGCTCCTTGTCATACATCAGAGAGTGACACCTCCTCATCCATCCTCTTTTCCAGAACCTTCTGGCCCCAAAGAGGAGGAGTATCCAAGGGGTGTTCCTTCCTGCAATCTCCAGCCCTCCCTGAGCCTCTCTCCAGCTCAGATCAAAACAATCAGGCCTGACAAGATTTTACCTCTCCTATCAAAATTCACTACAAAAACGCACCTATCACTATGGGGGCACTACATAATTATTATTATTATACAGGATCGCTTACAGTTTGCGCAGCGCTTAACAATATGAGGTAGGGTTGCCACCTTTTCTTCAAGTCAAACCCGAACACTTTAGTGGCGCACAGCAATTGTTTTTATAGTATAAACTATAGATATATTTTGCTATTAAATAACATTTCTAATCATATGAAGTTAATAACAAGAGTTCCCATTTACATCTGAATCCGCAGAGCTCCCCTTTTGCATCTGAACTCGCAGAGTTCCCTTTCACTGTAAGGGGGGGCTCTGCAGACTATGATGTAAGGGAGAACTCTGGGGACTCTAACATAAGGGATGTTCTGGGAACCCTGATTTAACCACTTCAGCCCCGGAAGGATTTCACACTTTAGGATCAGAGCACTTTTTGCGATTTGGCACTGCGTTGCTTTAACTGACAATTGCACGGTCGTGCGACGTTGTACCCAAACGTAATTTGCGTCCCTTTTTTCCCACAAATAGAGCTTTCTTTTGGTGGTATTTGATCACCGCTGTGTCATTTCTGATCGCCGCTATAAACAAAAAAAGAGCGACAATTTTGCAAAAAAAAAACAATTTTCTTACTTTTTACTAAAATACAAATCCAAAAAAAATATAAAAAAACATTTTTTTTCATCAGTTTTGGCCGATTTATATTCTTCCTCATTTTTTTTGTAAAAAGAATTGCAATCGCCGTTTATTGATTGGTTTGTGCAAAAGTTGCCACGTTTACGAATGATGAGAATTAATTTCTGGGGTTTTTAGTTATTATTTTATTTTTTACTAGTAATGGCGGCAATCTGTGATTTTTAGCGGTACTGCGATATTGCGGCGGACATGTCAGAGCATTTTGACACTTTTTTGGGTCCATTGGCATTTATACAGCGATCAGTGCTATAAAAATGCATTGATTACTATGTAAATGCCATTGGCAGTAAATGGGTTAACCTGGAGGGGGTGCTCTAAAGGTTAACTGTGTTCCCTCAGTGTGTTCTAACTGTATGGGGGCTGGGCTGGCAGGGGGAGGGGAGTGATCACGGATTTCATATACAGGAAGCCTGTGATCACAGCCCTTCCGCCTCTATGAGAACGGAGATCCGTGTTTACACACCTCCGGTGGTGCGCGCGCGCTCACAATACTAGTTATCACCTTGCTGCCGTCACTCTGTGGCGGGCGATCGGCAAGTGGTTAAGGGGGAACACTGAGAACTCTGATGTATGGAGCATACTCTGATGTAAGGGGGAACACTGTGGTCTCTGGTGTAAAGGGGAACTCTGATGAAAGGGGTGCTCTGAGAACCCTGATTTACCTTAGGGTACTCACTTAGAGGCAGGAGAGAGAAGGAGGGAAACTTCAGTCACAGACAGGGATGGATGGTGAGCTCACTCACCCCTTGGCACCTCTCATCCAGATGTAATTGATGTATCTGAGACTTCAAATTTCCGGCCCCCACTTTCCTTTTCTGAGGCACAGCACTGGGGATTGGAGTGCGGGCAGACACAGAGGGGTAAGGGCGGGAGGAAGAGGTGCAGATTGAGCCCTCTATCCTCTCCCATCAGTGTGGGAGTGGGAATAACTAATGTGTCTGGGTTTCAGGCAGTCTGTAATCCCGAACTGTCCGGGTGAATCCCGGACAGGTGGCAACGCTAATATGAGGGCAGACAGTACAGTTACAATACTAATCAATACAGGAGGAATCAGATGGCCCTGCTCATTAGAGCTTACAATCTAGGATATATAAATAAATATATATATACAACACAATCCTATATATACAATCCTATACCCATAGTTGATCCAGAGGAAGGCAAAAAAAAACCTTCCTGATCCCCCAAGAGGCAATCGGATATTCTATCTGTAAGGCAACTTCCCTGCCACACCAAGAAATAGATGTTGAAAATAAAGTGTTCCCTGCAAAAAAAAGACATTTAGCATTCACATTATCCATTTCCAGTCCTGCTTAACTCCACTGTAGTAAAGAGAAAACCCGGCTGAAGAAATTTTAGAAACCCCCCCTGCTGCACTCTATTGGTTTGTCCTGCTGGACCATACATCACTACAGGACACAACAGTGATGTAGGGGATAGCAGACTGAACCACTGAGTGAAGCAGGGGACCAGGAATTTACCACCTCAGAAACATTCTTCATGAGGTCTTTCCTCTTCCCAACATTGAAAATCTGGCAGCAGGAGAGGTGAGTATTAAATGTATTTAACCACTTCAATACAGGACGTTTATACCCCCTTCCCGCCCAGGCCAATTTTCAGCTTTCAGCGCTCTTACACTTTGAATGACAATTACTCTCTCATGCTACACTGCACCCAAACAAAATTTTTATAATTTTTTTCTCTCAAATAGAGCTTTCTTTTGGTGGTATTTAAGAAGCTCTGGGTTTTTTATTTTTTGCGATATAATTGAAAAAAGTGCGAAAATTTTGAAAAAAAAACACTTTTTTTTAGTTTCTGTGATATAATTTTGCAAATACGTCATTTTTGTTCATAAATTTGGGCCAAAACCTATACTGCTACCTATCTTTGGTAAAAAATAACCCAAATAAGTGTTTATTATTTGGTCTGTGTGAAAGTTATAGAGTCTACAAGCTATGGTGCCAATCAATTGATCATACCTGATGCACTAATGTTCTCATTTCTTGAGAGCCTGAAATGTCGGGAAAGTACAAATACCCCCCAAATTACCCCCTTTTTGAAAAGTAGACATTCCAATGTATTTATTAAGAGGCATGGCAAGTTTTTTGAAGTTATACTTTTTTCCCCACAATTCTTGGGAAAATTAAGAAATTATTATTATTTTTTTTTTTTGCACAAAATTGTCATAACAACAAGTTATTTCTCACACACAGCATATGCATACTTCCAATTACACCCCAAAATACATTCTGCTACTCCTCCTGAGTATGGCGATACCACATGTGTGAGACTTTTTCACACCCTGGCCACATAGGGAGGTCCAACATGCAGGGAGCACCGTCAGGCATTCTAGGAGCAGAAATTTCACATCTAATTTCCTAACCACCTATTACGCTTTTGAAGGCCATGGAGCACCAGGACAATGGAATTACCCACAAAATTACCCCATTTTGGAAAGCAAACACCCCAACGTATATTCTATGAGGCATTATGAGTCTTTTGAATGGTTAATTTTTTTTCACAAGTCTTCGAAAAACGTGGAAAGAAAATGAAAACGCTTTTATTTTTACACAAAGTGGTCAATTTATAAGATATTTCTAACACATAGCATGCACATAGCAAAAATTACCCCCCAAAATGTATTCTGCTACTCGTCCCGAGTATGGCGATACCACGTGTGGGACTTTTTCACACCCTGGCCACATACAGAGGCCGAACATGCAGGAAGCACTGTCAGGCGTTCTAGGAGCATAAATTACACATAAAATTTCATTCATACCTATCACAATTTTGAAAGCCCTGGAGCACCAGGATATGTGTGACAAAAGTGAGTGCACCTCTCACATTTTTGTAAATATTTTATTCTATCTTTTCATGTGACAACACTGAAGAAATTACACTTTGCTACAATGTAAAGTAGTGAGTGTACAGCTTGTATAACAGTGTAAATTTGCTGCCCCCTCAAAATAACTCAACACACAGCCATTAATGTCTAAACCGCTGGCAACAAAAGTGAGTACACCCCTAAGTGAAAATGGGGAGCAGGTGGGTTTAATTTGGTTTTATTGCTCTCACTCTCTCATACTGGTCACTGGAAGTTCAACATGGTACCTCATGGCAAAGAGAACTCTGAGGATCTGAAAAAAAGAATTGTTGCTCTACATAAAGATGGCCTAGGCTATAAGAAGATTGCCAAGACCCTGAAACTGAGCTGCAGCGCGGTGGCCAAGACCATACATGCGTTTAACAGGACAGATTCCACTCAGAACAGCGCCTCACCATGGTCGACCAAAGAAGTTGAGTGCACAGTTCTCAGCGTCATATCCAGAGGTTGTCTTTGGGAAATAGACGTATGAGTGCTGCCAGCATTGCTGCAGAGGTTGGGGGGGTCAGCCTGTCAGTGCTCAGACCGTACGCCGCACACTGCATCAAATTGGTCTGCATGGCTGTTGTCCCAGAAGGAAGCCTCTTCTAAAGATGATGCACAAGAAAGCCCACAAACAGATTGCTGAAGACAAATAGACTAAGGACATGGATTACTGGAACCATGTCCTGTGGTCTGATGAGAACAAGATAAATGTATTTGTTTCAGATGGTGTCAAGCATTTGTGGCAGCAACCAGGTGAGGAGTACAAAGACAAGTGTGTCTTGCCTACAGTCAAGCATGGTGGTGGGGGTGTCATGGTCTGGGGCTGCATGAGTGCTGCCGGCACTGGGGAGTTACAGTTAATTGAGGGAACCATGAATGCCAACATGTACTGTGACATACTGAAGCAGAGCATGATCCCCTCCCTTCAGAGACTGGGCCGCAGGGGAGTATTCCAACATGATAACAACCCCAAACACACCTCCAAGATGACCACTGCCTTGCTAAAAATGCTGAGGGTAAAGGTGATGGACTGGCCAAGCATGTCTCCAGACCTAAACCCTATTGAGCATCTGTGCGGCATCCTCAAATATAAGGTGGAGGAGTGCAAGGTCTCTAACATCCACCAGCTCTGTGATGTCGTCATGGAGGAGTGGAAGAGGACTCCAGTGGCAACCTGTGAAGCTCTGGTGAACTCCATGCCAAGAGGGTTAAGGCAATGCTGGAAAATAATGGTGGCCACACAAAATATTGACACTTTGGGCCCAATTTGGACATTTTCACTTAGGGGTGTACTCTAGAGCCTGCCTTGGTCAACTACACAGTAGGAGGTGGAGTCAGTACAGGAATCACGGCTTCCAAGCAGCAAAGTACCATGGGATATGTAGTCCTTAGAAATGGAAGAGAAGCTGCAAAGCATGTAGGGAATCCAGGAAGTTGTGGAAAGAGGCAGTCAGCGGACAGGCAGCACCCACAATATGAAAGGTGGTTTTGCAAGCTTATGTTGAATTGTCAAATAATAACTATTGTTTGTATTGTTATTTGTATTGTTATTGCAATGCTGATGTTATAAAATCAAAGTGTGTGCTGTGACCATGGAATTCCTTTAATGACACTCTCCTCTCTTCTGCAGTGTTGCATTCAGAGGTGTGGAGGTGACCACTTACATCTACGTATGGAACAATTACAGACTGATGGAGCTTCCATGGGACTCTCCTTGGACATGGTGGTTGACGTTCCTGGGTGTAGACTTTGGTTACTATTGGTTCCATCGGATGGCACACGGTAGGGGATTTTAGGATGTACCTTGCTCTTCCCATGCAACTGTACTAGAAAAATCGCTTAATGACCAGTGCTCATAAAACAATTATTCCAGTTGTCAGTAGATGATGGAGAGTTAACCCCTCCCTCTCTTAGTCTCTTCTATGCCTCAGGGACTTTATTAGTAAGATCTCTGTGCTGAGTTCCCGAGTCCGCACACCTGCTGTGTCCATTATGAAGGGCTCCCAACATTCTTGCTGAATTTTAATTTATTTTATATTACAGAGAATGTAACAGGAGGAGCTGGGACACACAAAGGTGGATGGGAAGACCCAAAACTCTCACGTGGGCATAAGTCCAAAATTGTGGCTGAAAAATCTTGCTGTTGGAGTATTTAAGCCAGGGTTTCTCAACCAGGGTTCCGTGGAACCCTAGGGTTCCTCCAGAGGTTGCTAGGGGTTCCTTGAGCAATGGTCAATGTCTGACTGTCAGATAAGTTGCCACTGACACCACTGATCTTTTTAGTGATCTGTAAGGGGTAAATCTTCCCAATGTCCACAAGTGTAAGGAGCCTTCTTCCCAATGACCATCATGAGTTGTAGATATTGTCATTTTTTGCAGGGGTTCCCTGAGACCGGAAAGTTATTTCAAGGGTTCCTCTGTGTTAAAAAGTTTGAGAAGACATACAAGAAGCTGGGGGGGTGACATAGCTCACCGGGCTCAACCTATAGCTGAGATAATATTTGGGTCAATCATCCTTAATGGCACATTTCAGACCTTTTCAATAAGGCACGATGCACAAAGATCAGCAGTGCATAGCAGGCAATTGACAATCCTGAAGTTTTGTCCTAATGGCCATCATTTGAGCAAAGTGTGAGCGTGGGGCGTGGGGGGGTGCAGTGGGGGCAGTCCTATTCATGTCTGTAGGAATGCAGCTTTTACACGGACCCAGTAGGTGCTCCCAATCTGACATTTGTGTGGGTTCAGCTGGGTTTGGGTGTGTGTCCTCAAACACACCCACACCGATGTCAAATTGGGAGCAGGGGCTGTGTCCGTGCAACTGCTGCATCCCAACAGACATGAACTGGACTGCCTGCACAAGGACCCCAAAGAAACAAATTAAGCATCAGATATGAAGAGCAGGTTCTTAGTGGCCATTGGTTTACATAAAAGGAACATGGCATTAGATTTCTGTTTAGTAATTATAATAGTTTAAAGATATTTGTTTCACTGTATGCATATACTGTATGTATGTATATATACAGCCCTCAAAATTTCCACCCTCCTGCTCGAAATAAAGTGAGGGCGAGTGTGAAGCAAGGTTGGCAACCGTCCATTACGGGTGGCTACTGCCTGTAAAAAATATGGCCGTGGGCATGCGCAGTTCTGAGGCCAGCCCGGGCTTAGACAGGGGGCGGGCAGCCGGTTGTATGGTTGGCGGCGCCTTTTATGAAATAAAGGCTACAGCACGGCCAGCCGGGCCGGCCCAGGAGATGGGGGCTCACCCAACACACAGCCAGCTGAGATCACCAGATCATTAGGAGCCCAGATCCAGCCCGGGACTGCAGACTCCGCACACTCACATGATCCCCTGTGAGCTGGAGGCAGATGAGTGCTGTTCTGGGATCACTGCAGTGAGTAGTAGAAGTTCAAGCCATTAGCCTGGAGGGCAGCTCACTGATATGTACAATATATACCATTGAGTGCTGGGTACCATGATGTCTGCTAGTATTGCAGTGTTTTGAAGGTGGCAGTGGTGGGTGCTCTCATGTCTTTTAGCACTGGCATGTGATGAGGATGACCATGTGTAAGATGTATTTGATAGGTATCTTGAAGTCTTGTAGCATTGTCATGTGACAAAGGTGACATTTGTTAGGTACCCTAAAATCTTGTAGCATTGGCATGCGCTGAAGATGATCATGTGATTAGGATTACAATGGTAGATACCCCAATCTTTGGCAGCATTGCCATGTGATATTGCTGGCAGTGGTAGGTAGCCTAATGCCTTGTAGCATCGCCATGTGATATAGGTATATATCACCAAACCCCCCCGTACCTTAGTGTATTCACTTTGTGGAGTACCCCCTCCCCCCACATCAGAGTTCCCATCGCTCCTTTCTTAAAGTAGTGTCCTCAGAGTTCCCCTTTACATCAGAGTTTGCAGGATTCCCCCTTACAGTGTAAGGGGGAACTCTGCAGACCCTGACGTAAAGGGGAACTCTGAAGTAAAGGGGAACTCTGATGTAAAGGGGAACGATGCAGACCATGATGTTAGGGGGGATGCTGCAGACTCTGATGTAATGGACAACTTTGTGGACTTTGATGTAAAAGGGAACTCTGGAGTCTGATGCTTTATGTTAGTATTGTTAAAGCTGTTGTTAATATTTATTTTTGTAACTTAATTCTGCATAACACATTTAACAGTGTCATTTCATGAGATAATTTACGAGGGGCGGAATTAGGAGCGGGGCAGGGTAGGGGTTGGGTGGGGCAACTGGTGGCAAGTAATGCTTAAGGCCTGGCTTAAGCCCTGTGTGTATATGTGTATATATACATATGATGTTACTTATCTTTTCTGGTGATCGACTTCCCCTTTGCATGACCAATTTAGCTGCAAGTAACTGATAATTAATTTTCAGTATATTTCAAAGTAAAATAAATAAATAAAAAAAACCAATAATAATAATAATGATAATGATAATAATAGCCATAATATTGTAGATAACATGAATAATAATGATACAATATCCACAACAATAACCAAAATGTATTCTTATTATTATTTTTACCATTATAATGATTATGGTAATAAAATTAATAATAACAACAGCAACAATGCAAGTTAATAAAATAATAATAATAATAATACAAATAATAATTATTATTATTATCACTACGATGATGATGATGGTAATGGTGATGATGATGATAACAGTAAAAATAACAATAATAGTTATTAATAATAATATAACAACAATATTAATTGTAATAATTATCAGTATTATTATTATTAATATTGTTGTTTTTGTTATATTATTATTATTGTTGCTGTTATTATTATTCTTATTTTCATCATCACCATCATTATTATAGTAGTAATGATAATAATTACTGTCATTATATTATTATTATTATTATTATTAATAATAATATTAAATTAAATAATATTAAAACAACAATAATAATAATAGCTATTAATATAGTTATATTATTATTATTTTTATTATCAACAACTATTATTGTTACTGTTATTATTATTTTATTAATGTTATAATCATTATCACCATTATTTTGGTTATTATATTATCATCATTATTAACTATTAATATTGTTGTTTTTGTTATATTATTATTATTGTTGCTTTTATTATTATTTTCATCATCATTATCATGATCATCATCACCATCATTATTATGGTAGTAATGATAATAATAATTATTATTGTTGTTGTTATATTATTATTATTATTATTATTATTATTATTATTATTATTATTAATAATAATAATATTAAATTAAATAATATTAAAACAGTAACAATAATCGATATTAATATTGTTGTTATAATATTATTGTTATTATTATTTTTATTATTATTATTATTAACAACTATTATTGTTGCTGTTATTATTATTTTATTAATGTTATAATCATTATCGCCATTATTTTGGTCAGTCCAGTGGGAATGAATTATAAACAAACTCGGTGACCTTTGCCTGTGGCCGTGTCGGAGACTTGTGTCCTCCCTGCTGGTTCCCCTTGGATATAACCTCCAATCCAAGCATTACTTCCTAATTGCCACATTGTTGTCTCCTCTCGGATCGGATCGTGTTCCATCACATCCACTCCATCCAGCATGTGGAAACCAGCGCTGCTCACATTTCTCCTTAAACCTTGTCAATACAATCCATTTTCTTGTTTTCCATCCCGGATAATGACGGCACCATATGTCCTCCTCATCAAATGGCTTCACCTCCGGCTGACACAGGACCGGGCCAATCATAAATGACCTGTGATAAAGGCCACCGTCTCCCCTTCCCTCCACCATTGCTGGGATTTTTTCCAATCTTTATTATCCAAGTGTTTTCTTATTTGCATTGAGTGTCACCTCTTAGAGGAACTTAGTATAGCACCGTTCGCATCTCAATTTGCTGTAAAATAACTCTGCACCCCCCCCCCCCCCAAAAAAAAAGGATGCAATATTACAACTGAACTTGTTGAACTGAGTTGCTTTTTATTGATGAATGCTTTGCTTGACTGTCCATCCAGTCTCGAGATTTACACAGCTCTGCCACACAGCACAGCCAGCAGGCACAACCCCATTTTTCTCTGTTACGGTTACAGTTATAGTAAACCCTCATATACCTACCGGGTATGCAGCTTCCTTTACTCCTTGCCTATGTTGCAGTTTAAGTTGGTGCCATGACCCCTGCCCCAGGTCTTCAGGGTGACTCCTTTCTCTTTCAGCATGGGGCCTTGCATGCTGGGAGTAGAGTTGTGTCTCCCTGCACTGTGTGCATCAATAGAAACAGACAGCCCATAGCCTAGGATGGCAAGGCACTCCCATGCTCCTCCTTCCTCCCCCCTCCTATCTCCAAGCTAACTTCTTCCCATTATTTTTATTCACTTGGAGCTTACTTTTGAACTTGCTAGAGAATTAGACTACTCCAGCACAGCCTCCACCCTCTTTGCACATCATGGCCCTCACCTCCTCTGGGAGTGTCTAATAATTGTCTGTGCTGGCCCAGCTCCTCCCTGCATAAACTGTTATGTAGCAGTCAAAGGAGGAGCAAAAAGGAACACCATAGCGTGCCACTTAAGACTGCTGGGGCTGCTGACATCACATCCAAGATAAAGGCACCCAGCAGCAGTCTCAGGGCTTTTGGATGTCTGCACAAGGTGGATAACATGCGTTAAAAATGCTCATACATTCTTACAGGAATATTTTTGTTGAAATGGCAATAGGGTCTCTTTAAACTGTACAGCTGCCACTACAGGAGTCTTCTGGGACGGCTCTTTTTTCACCATTGGGATACATATAAGATGACCTCTCCATAGGAGTTAATAGAGCTTCTTCCATGCATGTGCCAATCAGCAGCTGGGCTGGAAGGCATTTGCATTGGTTGCCCTCAGCCCCTATAAGTCAAGGGAAGTTGCTGGCAGGAAGTAAGGCATCATTAAAGTGGTTGTAAACCCTCACATATACCCAGGGAAGCGTCTGACCTCAGGTGCTGTCCTGTACATCCATTCAAAGTCCAGAATTTATACAGCTTGTCTAAGCTTTCAGAAAGCAAGTTACACTCTGCAGAGCTCAGTGAAGAGAGGTCTGAGATCTGATTGGATGGAAGGGACACCCCCTCTTTCACACAGCACACAGGAACAGAGCCGAGGCTGTCAATCACAGGCTGTGTGCAGAAGCTCCCTCCCCTGTCACCTTTTTTCTTTTGGTGTCAGGAAAACTTGCCAGAAATGACTCTGCTGATACTGATGGCAGAGGAGGAAGGCAACAGACAGACATTAGTGCTCTGGTCTGGACTGAGACAAGTACACACTATAGAGGGATAAGCTTTGTTCATATGTCATGTCTGAGGTTTACAACCACTTTAAAGGGTAACTACATTAAAAATACAGCTGTCCTTTAAAGAAGAAATCCAGGCACATGGGAAAAAAACAGGAAAAGCTATTTCCCGTTAACCTGGAACTTCTTAAAAAAAAAAATACCCTAGCGCCTCTGTAAGGTTTTTACTGCTGCCTGTGACAGGAGATTTTCCTATCAGTTCTGTCCCTAGCAATGGAGAGGAAGTATTTTTTTGATTCTGCAAACTAGGAAAAACAACTCGGATTTTTATTCCTTTCTGTGCCTGCTCATATATATATATATATATATATATATATATATATATATATATATACAGTATCTCACAAAAGTAAGTACACCCCTCACATTTTTGTAAATATTTTATTCTATCTTTTCATGTGACAACACTGAAGAAATTACACTTTGCTACAATGTAAAGTAGTGAGTGTACAGCTTGTATAACAGTGTAAATTTTCTGTCCCCTCAAAATAACTCAACACACAGCCATTAATGTCTAAACCGCTGGCAACAAAAGTGAGTACACCCCTAAGTGAAAATGTCCAAATTGGGCCCAATTAGCTATTTCTCTCCCTGGTGTCATGTGACTCATTAGTGTTACAATGTCTCAGGTGTGCATGGGGAGCAGGTGTGTTAAATTTGGTATTATCGCTCTCACTCTCTCATACTGGTCACTGGAAGTTCAGCATGGCACCTCATGGCAAAGAACTCTCTGAGTATCTGAAAAATCTACACAAAGATGGCCTAGGCTATAAAAAGGTTGCCAAGACCCTGAAACTGAGCTGCAGCATGGTGGCCAAGACCATACAGCGGTTTAACAGGACAGGTTCCACTCAGAACAGGCCACTCCATGGTCGACCAAAGAAGTTGAGTGCACATGCTCAGCGTCATATCCAGAGGTTGTCTTTGGGAAATAGACGTATGAGTGCTGCCAGCATTGCTGCAGAGGTTGAAGGGGTGGGGGGTCAGCCTGTCAGTGCTCAGACCATACGCCGCACACTGCATCAAATTGGTCTGCATGGCTGTCATTCTAGAAGGAAGCATCTTCTAAAGATGATGCACAAGAAAGCCCACAAACCATTTGCTGAAGACAAGCAGACTAAGGACATGGATTACTGGAACCATGTCCTGTGGCCTGATGATGGTCTGTGGTTCAGATGGTGTCAAGCGTGTGTGGCAGCAACCAGATGAGGAGAACAAAGACAAGTGTGTCTTACCTACACTCAAGCATGGTGGTGGGAGTGTCATGGTCTGGGGCTGCATGAGTGCTGCCGGCACTGGGGAGCTACAGTTCATTGAGGGAACCATGAATGCCAACAAGTACTGTGACATACTGAAGCAGAGCATGATCCCCTCCCTTCGGAGACTGGGCCGCAGGGCAGTATTCCAACATGATAACGACCCCAAACACACCTCCAAGATGACCACTGCCTTGCCAAAGAAGCTATAGGATATGGTGTATCTCACAAAAGTGAGTCTATCTTTTCATGTGACACTGAAGAAATGACACTTTGCTACAATGTAAAGTAGTGAGTGTACAGCTTGTATAACAGTGTAAATTTGCTGTCCCCTCAAAAAATAACTCAACACACAGCCATTAATGTCTAAACCACTGGCAACAAAAGTGAGTACACCTCTAAGTGAAAATATCCAAATTGGGCCCAAAGTGTCAATATTTTGTGTGGCCACCATTATTTTCCAGCACTGCCTTAACCCCTTTGGGCATGGAGTTCACCAGAGCTTCACAGGTTGCCACTGGAGTCCTCTTCCCCTCCTCCATGACGACATCACAGAGCTGGTGGATTTTAGAGACCTTGCACTCCTCCACCTTCCATTTGAGGATGCCCCACGGATGCTCAATAGGGTTTAGGTCTGGAGAGATGTTTGGCCAGTCCATCACCTTTACCCTCAGCTTCTTTAGCAAGGCAGTGGTTGTCTTGGAGGTGTGTTTGAGGTCGTTATCATGTTGGAATACTGTCCTGCGGCCCAGTCTCTGAAGGGAGGGGATCATACTCTGCTTCAGTATGTCACAGTACATGTTGGCATTCATGGTTACCTCAATGAACTGTAGCTCCCCAGTGCCGGCAGCACTCATGCAGCCCCAGACCATGACACTCCCAGTCCCATGCTTGACTGTAGGCAAGACACACTTGTCTTTGTACTCCTCACCTGGTTGCCACCACACACGCTTGACCCAATCTGAACAAATACGTTTATCTTGGTCTCATCAGACCACAGGACATGGTTCCAGTAATCCATGTCCTTAGTCTGCTTGTCTTCAGCAAGCAGACTTTTTTGTGCATCTACTTTATAAGAGGCTTCCGTCTGGGATGACAGCCATGCAGACCAATTTGTTGCAGTGTGCGGGGTATGGTCTGAGCACTGACAGGCTGACCCCCCACCCTTTCAACCTCTGCAGCAATGCTGGCAGCACTCATACATCTATTTCACAAAGACAACCTCTGGATATGACGCTGAGCACGTGCATTCAACTTCTTTGGTAAATCACGCCGAGGCCTGTTCTGAATGGAACCTGTCCTGTTAAACCGCTATATGGTCTTGGCCACCGTGCTGCAGCTCAGTTTCAGAGTCTTGGCAATCTTCTTATAGCCTAGGCCTTCTTTATGTAGAACAACAATTCTTTTTTTCAGATCCTCAGAGAGTTCTTTGCCATGAGGTGCCATGCTGAGCTTCCAGTGACCAGTATGAGAGAGTGAGAGCAAAAACACCAAATTTAACACACCTGCTCCCCATTCACACATGAGACCTTGTAACACTAACGAGTCAGATGACACCGGAGAGGGAAAATGGCTAACTGGGCCCAATTTGGACATTTTTTGTCTGAGCACCGACAGGCTGACCCCCCCCCCCCACCCTTTCAACCTCTGCAGCAATGCTGGCAGCACTCATACCTCTATTTCCCAAAGACAACCTCTGGATATGATTCTGGGCACGTGCACTCAACTTCTTTGGTCGACCATGGCGAGGCGCTGTTCTGAGTGGAACCTGTCCTGTTAAACTGCTGTATGGTCTTGGCCACCATGCTGCAGCTCAGTTTCAGGGTCTTGGCAACCTTCTTATAGCCTAGACCATCTTTGTGTAGATTTTTCAGATACTCAGAGAGTTCTTTGCCATGAGGTGCCATGTTGAACTTCCAGTGACCAGTATGAGAGAGTGAGAGCGATAATACCAAATTTAACACACCTGCTTGCCATTCACACCTGAGACATTGTAACACTAATGAGTCACATGACACCAGGGAGAGAAATGGCTAATTGGGCCCAATTTGGACATTTTCACTTAGGGGTGTACTCACTTTTGTTGCCAACGGTTTAGACATTAATGGCTGTGTGTTGAGTTATTTTGAGGGGACAGCAAATGTACACTGTTATACAAGCTGTACACTCACTACTTTACATTGTAGCAAAGTGTCATTTCTTCAGTGTTGTCACATGAAAAGATAGAATAAAATATTTACAGAAATGTGAGGGGAGTACCCACTTTTGTGAGATACTGTATATACCTTTGTAAATATAATTTTTGTATTACATTTACAGTATTTTATATATATATATGATATGAGTTCAGTTTAAGCAGGAAAAAATTACAGTCATTGCAAATTTTTGCATATGCTGGGTTTCCCTATGGAATTTCAGACCTGGCCTGCAGCTGCTAACCTATGAGGCTGAAAACCTTCCTGTCTTTCCTTGACACAAGTAGACAAGTATTAGAAGTTGTTCCTTTAAAAAAAACAACAAAAAAAAAAACACATCCACGATTATTCTTGGCATGTTGCTGCAAACTGCCATATTAAAAGCTGAGGAGGGGTCCAAGGAGCTACCAGCACACGCAATGGCTCTCTGTAATGTGGGGGTTGCTTGAATTTCATGCATGGGCCCCGGGCTTTGCTGCTAAACTTGCTGCTTTGTTTTATTTTTTCTTAACAAATATGTATTGTGATCCTATGGGGAGTAGCGATGATCCATGCAGGTGATGGGAAATTTGCTAAACTTTTGATTCTACCAAATATTTCATTCTCTTGCAGTTTTTGAATCCAAATGAATCCCA
Source organism: Glandirana rugosa (assembly GCA_018402905.1). NCBI lineage: Eukaryota > Metazoa > Chordata > Amphibia > Anura > Ranidae > Glandirana > Glandirana rugosa. The sequence continues at coordinate 494,947 of BLSH010186268.1, forward strand.
CAATTGTCCACAGGCGAGATGAATCTTCTATAACTGTGTGTGATGGGGTCCCATTGCAAGACTAATAAAGTGGACCTAGAATCTGATATTTTGTTATGTTCAGCGCATGCTATACAGTGGGGTCGATTTACTAAAGGCAAATAGACTGTGCACTTTGAAAAGTGCAGTTGCCCTCTGCAAGTGCAGTTGCTCCAGAGCTTAGTAAATGAGGTAAAGCTTCACTGTGCAAAGAATACCCAATCACGTGCAAGGAAATTTTTTTAAAAAACAGCATGTTTGCTTGGATACTCTCACAGAAACGCGTCAGCCTTTTGTATGAATGCACTACAGTTTTTACTTAATGGCATATTATGCGTTATCTATTTTGGTAATAGTTCTTTAATATTTGGTCTCTATGGAGATATTCCATGTCCTTATCCAACTGCAATGTTTGCATGGTTTTCCTTATGGTATTTTACCATTATATGACTTTTATCATGGAAGGTGGTTCTCTATGCTGCTATACTAATAACGACATGATTATTTACCCATATGGTCTGTAATGGATCATTGACATGTGTTCTTTTATTAGGAAACCTAGACAATATGTATTTTTTGTAAATGTTTTGCTTTACATTAATGTAAGAGAATAAATACCATATCATTTACATTCATGAATTGTTTGTTGGCTGCTCACCACAAGCCTCATTCAAAGTCTCAACCCTCTCGTCTTGTCACAGAAGTCACTATAAGAACAGGAGTGCCAGGGTCACCTAGGACGCTTGGGTGACCAGAGACACAGAAGTCACTTGAAGCATAGAAGCACCGGGGTCTTTGGGGACACTGGACTCATTGAAGACACAGGAATCACTGAAATCACAGGAGTGCTGGACATTGGAGTCACTGGAGACACTGGGGTCACCAAGGACACAGGAGTAACTGAGGTGCACTGGGCTTGCTGGAGTGCACAGCGGTCACAGATTTATGGAAGACACAGTAGTCACTAGAAACACGGGAACACTTGGGGTCACTGAAGACACCGGTGTCTTTATAATCACTGGATTGCTGGACTAACCAGAGACCAGAGTCTCTAGAAACACAGGTATGCCAGGCATGGGCGTCCGCAGGTAGGGGCAAGGGGGGGCAATTGCCCTCCCCTGGAATCAGGGATCAGATCAGGGGTTCCCCACTAGGTCCTTATCCTCTTGAGCCATGTATGCAGTTTCTGACAGTCTCTTGGGCCATGTCTGCAGTCTCTGACCGTTTCCTGTACCATGTCCACAGTCTCTGACTGCCTCCTGTGCTATGTATGCAGTCTCTGACTGTCTCCTGTTCCATGTCCGCAGTCTCTGACCGTATCCTGTACTATGTCTGCAGTCTCTGACCATCTCCTGTACTATGTCCGCAGTCTCTGACCGTATCCTGTACTATGTCCGCAGTCTCTGACCGTCTCCTGTACCATGTCTGCAGTCCCTGACTGTCTCCTGTATCACATCCGCAGTCCCTGACTGTCTCCTGGATCATGTCTGCAGTCTCTGACCATCTCCTGTATCCCGTCTGCAGTCTCTGACCATCTCCTGGATCATGTCTGCAGTCTCTGACCATCTCCTGTATCATGTCTGCAGTCTCTGACCATCTCCTGTACTACGTCTGCAGTCTCTGACCGTGATAATGTAATTATGACATTGTCAAAAAGGGGCAGAGCATGGATGATCTTGAAATTATGCCCCCCCCCTGGAAAAAGTTCTGCGGACGCCCATGACGCCAGGGTTTACTGGAGACACTGAGGTCACTGAAGGCACAGGAGTCACTTGAAGCATAGGAGCGCTGGGGTCCTTGGGGACATTGAAGACACAGGAGACACCAGAAGCACAGGATTGCTGGACACTGAAGTCACTATAGTCACTGGAGAAGCTGGGGTCACCAAGGACACAGAAGTAGCTGGAGTGCACTGGGGTTGCTGGAGTGCACAGTGGCCACAGAGTCACCGAAGGCACAGGGGCAATGAAGTCACTGGGGTACACAGGGAACACAGATTCTCTGGAGACAGAGGAGTGCAGCGAACATTGGAGACACTGTGGTCACAGGAATGCACAGGGGTCATCAAGTCTCAAATGTACAGAAATACAGGGAATGCTGGAGGGCACAGGGGGTGACTATATAGGCTCAGGCCCATAGTGCCTAAAAATATGTTGGGTACTGCCTAAAGTAGTTTGTATCTCTTTCAACCCTCAAAGGCCATCACACATTTCTCACTCTCTTGTAGTTGGACCCTTTGATACTTATACATTTGGCATTACGTGAAGAAGCAGCACAAGGAGCCAATCAGATCATGTCCTCACAAGGGAGTGTATTGAACAATGCTAACAATCATGACCAGTGTAGCCCAGATGTCCACTACTTGGACACTCCCCCTTTTTTGGTTGCCATGCCACCCCTTACTCCAACCTTCCCTTATCTGCTTCTCTATAACAAATGGAGACCGCGCCAACTTTTCGGAGTATAAAATGGCCATAGCAGCCTCTTTATTCACATAATAATTTAACATGAACTATAAACACATTCCTTAACAAAAACCATATCAACAAATCAAAGATCAACGATACTAAGAATGTTGGTCTATGACGGCACTCCCAACGTATATTGGGTTCCTCCTCCGCATTGCATTACCCTTTTCCATACCAGGCCTCCAGCCGCAACACACCGGCTTGGAGACAACCATTACCTGCAGTGCAACCATTACCCTATTCCTGCTAAACCACAGTTAGCTGGAATACACCATGGGACACATACACATACATAGACACATACCACCGATGTGTCCCGGACCCTTCTTTATCATACCGTTTTTCTCCCGCCGTCAAAGAGCAGCACCCGCCAATTCCACCTGCCATGATGACCTTCTGCTTGTAATGCACCTATAATAAAACCAAAATGGACAAACAGGGAGGGTGAGTGGGAACCTTCTACCTGGTGTGCCCTCTCCAACTGGACCACCGCCTACTCCACCCCCCAATATGTACCACCCTGCTCCTATTTCTAACCTCCAATCCTACCAGCCTTCATTACCACCTATCCCTGGCCTTGGGACAATTATTTATTATTATTATTTTTATTATTATTATTATACAGGATTTATATAACGCCAACAGTTTGCACAGCGCTTTACAACATGGGGGCAGACAGTATAATTACAATACAAATCAATACAGGAGGAATCAGAGGGCCCTGCTCGCTAGAGCTTACAATCTAGAAGGGAGGGTCAAGAGGGACAAAAGGTAATAACTGTGGGGGGTGAGCTGGTGGAGAAAATGAGAATGCAGTTGTTAGGTGTGGGTAGGATGGGCTTCTCTGAAGAGGAGGGTTTTTAGGGATCTTCTAAAAGATAATAGAGTAGGAGATAATCGGACAGTTTGAGGTAAGGGGTTCTATAGGATTGGATATTTGGATTATTAACCCGTTCCCACTGGACACCCTGCCATGCCACCCCTACGCTACGCTGTTTTCTCTCCTAGCTCCGGGGTTTTCTCACTGAGGACATCTAGTGGTGGAGACAAGTACCTAGGGGGGTGAATCTTAGAACTGGAGCAATAACTGGAGCAAAAATGTATTGTGTTATATTGAATGATCTATTCATTTTTATCTTATTTTTGGCTGCAGGTAGACTTGCTTTAAATTTCAGTGATTAATTCACCTGCAGTAAATGTTTGGTGAATGACACATTCATTGCTTAATAAATATACCTCTAAATAAAATAAGAAAACTACTGTGAATATTATCCCCCCCCCCAAAAAAAAAAAATATCTATAATGGAAAAAAAAGGGTAAGCAATATCTTCAATGTAGCTCAATAGGTGCTTACCAAATTTTTCTTGGTGGCAAATTGGGTCTCGCCACAAATCCAATCTCACCCGAATCACTCCACTCATTAGGGTTGCCACCTTTTCTTCAAGCCAAACCCGAACACATTAGCGGCAGAGGGACATTTTTTTCCCCTAGTATACACTATAGCAGGGATATGCAATTAGTGGACGTCCAGCTGTTGCAGAACTACAAGTCCCATGAGGCTTAGCAACACTCACAGGCATAAGCATGACACCCAGAGGCAGAGGCATGATGGGACTTGTAGTTTTGCAACAGCTGGAGGTCCGCTGAGTGCATATCCCTGCACTATAGGATTATAAAAGACTCAGAACACCTTTGGGCGCCCCTAGGAGAGTAGTAATGCGGCACACGATACACACTGTGGCAAACAGCAGGTGTGGCAAAACTGCTCTTGCTGACATACGTCCCACCCCTCAGCAATGCCAAACCTGCCCCCAGACAGCTGCCCACCGCTCCCAGATGGCAACAGATTTGTGTGTGACTATCTCGGTTACATGGAGCCCCAGCCCAGTCTGAGTAATGTGTCTGGGTTTCAGGCAGACAGAAACCCGGACACATAATTCAAAACCCGAACTGTCCGGGTGAATCCTGGACAGGTGGCAACCCTACCACTCATCACTATTTAGGTGTGAATAACGGCTGATTGTATTTCTGTACAGAGATAGGGAGTGGGAGGAGTGAGGCTGCATTCACACAGGGGGCGATCCGACTTCAGGCACGACTTTGCCAGGCAACTTGGAGGCAACTTCAACCTTGACTATGCCAGGCGACCTTGCCTGTGGCCAATCAGAAAAGGGAGAGAGGGGGTTGCCCTAAAATAAATTCTATTCTTCTCACTGTGAAGTCGCTTCTGTTTAGATGGGGGATCCGACTTGGAAGCGACTTCCATTGATTTCTATCGGCACAAGTCGGATCATAGAAGTCGCCTCAAAGTAGTACAAGAACCTTTTCTGAAGTCGAACGGACTTCAGTAGTGTACATTTAGACCGCTCACATTCACTTCTATGGGATTTCACTTGGCAAGCGACTTGGGGCGACTTGGAGTGACACAAGTCGCCTCCCAAGTCGCTGTAGCATGAACCGGGTCTGAGGGTAAAAGTCTCAGCTGTGTGTGTAATTTAAGCTTCAGCAATTCAGCTGTCAAAAGGAGTCTCGGGCACTATCAGAGACAGAATAAAAAGTAAAAAAAAAAAGAGAGATTAATGTTATTTATACTGTACTCATTCATGAGCGCCTTCTCAAAGGTCTCTTTCATTTTGTTGTGTACAATGTGAATAGTGGTAATTTACAGGGTAATTTCCTGTTTGACTGCAGGTAAGCACAGATCTTCTGGGAAAGGCTCCAGATATATTTACTGCAGTCTATAGCGGAATATATGTCTTCATTTTCTTTCCTGTAATTAAGTGAAAGCGCTCAATTCTTTTTTTTTTTTTTTTTGGATATCGTTAAACTGCGAACATGTTACTACTTACAGTATTCGGTGATAATAACTATTTTTAATATAAACATCAATGGACTTTGTGCTGCGATTCATTTCACTTTTTTAACATTTATTTCTATAATGCACCTATAGTCACTTATCTTATGTTATCATTGTATATAAAGGTAGATTATTCGTTTGTAGATTCAGATTGTTTTAAGCGCTTCCTTTTGAATTTTTGATTTGTTAATAATTATCCATTAGTGTTCTATTAAAAAAAAAAACAAATAAAATATCATATCATGAGACAACACTGAAGAAATGACACTTTGCTACAATGTACAGTAGTGAATGCACAGCTTGTATCAGGCTCCATGCCCACTGGACACTCTCTGGGCATTATGTGGCAGGAGACGCTGCTTAGAAAACGTGCTTTTAGCAGCATTTTGTAAGCAGCGGTTATGCGTGTTGATCTGCGTTTATCGGCGTCTGAGTTTTTGAGCGTTTTTTTTTTACTTCATTAGCTTCCATTGACTACAAAAAAACGCTGGACGCCGATAAACGGCAGTTTAGCGGCATTTATGAGCGTTTATCAGCGCCCAGCGTTTTTTGAGGTCAGAAGAACGACTCTTGAATGCCAATTCAGAGCATTCAAATAACAGCCCAAAAACGCCACTGCTGTTAAATGACAATAAACGTCCATGTGCGCATGGACACATAGGATAACATAAAGGGGCGTTTATGGGCTGTTAAAGAAAAAGCGCCCAAACGACCATAAATGGTCGTTTATCAGCTTCAGTGTGCATGGAGCCTAACAGTGGAAATTTTCTGTCCCCTCAAAATAACTCAACACACAGTGTTACTGTGACATACTGAAGCAGAGGATGATCCCCTCTCTTAGGAGACTGGGCCGCAGGGCAGTATTCCATCATGATAACGACCCCAAACACACCTCCAAGACGACCACTGCCTTGTTAAAGAAGCTGAGGGTAAAGGTGATGGACTGGCCAAGCATCTCCAGACCTAAACCCTATTGAGCATCTGTGGGGCATCCTCAAATGGAAGGTGGAGGAGCACAATGATCTCTAACATCCACCAGCTCCGTAATGTCATCATGGAGGAGGGGAAGAGAACTCCAGTGGCAACCTGTGAAGCTCTGGTGAACTCCATGCCCAAGAGGGTTAAAGCGGAACGTCAGTCATTTTTTCAACTTTCCATCTATTAAATCCTCTGCCCTTCTTGTTTTAACTTTGGATGGTAAAACGTTTTGTTTTACTGCTGGTAAATACCTTATACAGCCCAATTCCTGTTTCTTGGCTGGAAAAATGCCTCAGCGTTTGACATCATGCACAGCTCTCTCTCACTATCATGAGAGTTTGCCAGGAAGGGAGGGGGGTGAGTCATAAGAGAGCCAATGAGAGCTGCAGAGCTGGCAGTGTGCCTCTGTGTGTCTGTGTAAATCCAGGAAGTGAGCAGGCAGCAGCTTCTACTGCCCACAGTTAAAATGGATGCAGCCAGACTCAGTGGAGGGAGATTTCTGCAGCATATTTGGCAAGTACTGAATCACAGTATATATAAAATAAAATGCAAAGTGGTTGGAGGGAAACTTCAGAATGGCAAAGATGTTTTTATTACAAATTATGTGAGCAGACTGTAGTTCCTCTTTAAGGCAGTGCTGGAAAATAATGGGCACACAAAATATTGACACTTTGGGCCGAATTTGGACATTTTCACTTAGGGATGTACTCACTTTTGTTGCCAGCGGTTTAGACATTAATGGCTGTGTGTTGAGTTATTTTGAGGGGACAGCAAATTTACACTGTTATACCACCCCTAGTCTTTATTTAGTTTCCAAAAAAAATAATGTTTATAACAGTTTATATGAATTTTAATGATTT
>BLSH010186268.1:543869-571785 GCA_018402905.1 Glandirana rugosa
GTGAAATTATCCTTTCGTCTCCTTGACTGTCCTTGTCCTTAAAGTGTGTTTCTTTGTTACGTTTCTCTTGTTCTCTGAATCATGTACCATGTCGTCGGTGTATAGTCCTTATACGTTACAAACCCATTGTTTGCAAAATCGAGAAGGGCCTCTTGGTGCTAATAGTACAATATCTCTTTAGTATCCATAGCATATTACTTTTACCAGATGTCTTCCATTTTGAAGGTTTTACTTCCTCGGTGGTCGAACAGGAGCTAGGTAAAGGGTTGGAGAATATACGAATCTCTTTTTGTCCTCTGGTCATCTCAACTCGAAACGCTTGTTGATTGGCTGCCCTGCAGCTATTCAACAGGCGGGATCAAATACCCGAACCCAGAACCCGAACCCAAACTTTTTTTCAAATGTCCGGGTTTGGGTCCGGGTCACGGACACCCCAAAGTTTGGTACGGACCCCAACTTTACATTTTGGGATCGCTCAACTCTACTGGTCTCCTGTTTTTCTCTAAGCATATAAGAGGTTGGGAAATGGATCGAGGACAAGCTGGTGGCTCCTTCATTTTGGAAGTTTTACCTTCTGTAGACCATTTTCATTATACGATACCTATGATTTCTCTATAACATGATAATCGTGGTTCTCCGGGAAGAGCTAAAACGTTTGTTACCCAAACATTGCATATTCCTGATATGTGGCTGCTGTACCATGTACTAAGTCTCTTGTTCTCTTTGCATTGTTTCTTTGTGTGAAATTCCTGTTCCTGTCAGTTCCTCTGCTTTCCTATTAAAGTGATTGTAAAGCTTTGTTTTTTTATTTTTTTTTAAATAACAAACATGTCGTGCTTACCTCCTCTGTGCAAGGGTTTTGCAGAGTGGTCCCAATCCTCCTCTTCTGATGTCCCCCAGCGGCGCTCCTGGCACCTCCCCGCATCAAGTGCCCCCACAGAGAATCGCCTTCCCTGGGGGCACTCGTGCGGGCGCGCTCCCGTGTCCTGCTGCTGCATCCATTGACACAGACAGCAGGACTCAGCCCCGCCCCCCGGCTCTCACGTCATTGGATTTGATTGACAGCAGCAGGAGCCAATGGATCCTGTTGCTATCAACCTATCCAATGAGCACCCAAGGCACCAGCTAGAGCGGGTGTGCTCGCCCCCGTCCCTAGAACGATCGGGCTCAGATAAGTAAACAGGGGGCTCTGTGGGACTGCTGCACAGCAAAAGGTTTTTCACCTTAATGCATTAAGGTGAAAAAACCATGAGGGTTTACAACCTTAACCACTTAACGCGAATTGCTGTTTATAAACGGCATCTTTAAGTGGAAGTATCGGGGCAAAGTCTGCAGCTACAGGCTATACCTTGGTACCGTTTTTTTAGAGCAGGGGGGCGGCTATCTGGTGATAATGGACGATCCGACTCGGGAGCCGATCGGTCGTTATCCCAGGAAGCGGGAGGGGCCACTCCCGCCGCCGCTCTTCTCCGGCCTTCCGTCCCACCAGGAGACCGGAGCTCCGATCTGACACTTCTGGCCGCTGTGTGGAGTCCCTGTGGAAGCCGGATTCGGCTTCGATCGGGACTCCTTCGTACATTTCCAGAAGCAACTTTACAACGCCACTTCCGGTTTACTCGGCGGCCAACGGCGCTGGTTTTAAAAAAATGACAGTATACAGAATCGCCGTTTTTAGCGATCTGAATACTGTGAAGTGCAAAGGAGGGATGGGGGGTCTTTTAGAACCTCCATTCCTCCATAAAGTATACCTGTCACCATATATTACTATCACAAGGGGTGTTTACATTCCTTGTGATAGCAATAAAAGTGATCAGATTTTTTTTTTTTAAAGGAACAGTGTTAAAAAAAATAAATAAAAATAAATAAAAAATGTAAAGCGCCACCGTCCCGCGAGCTCGCGCAGCAAAGAAACCGTATACGTAAGTTGCGCCCTCATATGAAAACGGTGTTCAAACCACACATGTGAGGTATCGCCGCGATCGCCAGAGTGTGAGCAGTAATTCTAGCAAAATACCTCCTCTGCACCTCTAACCTGGTAACCGTTAAATTTTTTTAAAGCGTCACCTATGGATATTTTTAAGTACCGGAGTTTGTCGCCATTCCGCAAGTGTGCGCAGTTTTCAACCGTAACATGTATGGTATCTATTTACTCGGCATAACACCCTCTTTTACAATATACAAAAAATTTGGCTAACTTTACTGTTGTCTTATTTTTTAACTCAAAAAAGTGAATTATTTCCAAAAAAATTGTGCTTGAAAGACCGCTGCGCAAACACCGTGTGACAAAAAAGTATTGCAACGATCGCCATTTTATTCTCTAGAGCAGGGGTAGGCAACCTCGGCACTCCAGCTGTGGTGAAACTACAAATTCCATCATGCCTCTGCCTCTAGGAGTCATGTCTGTGATTGTCAGGGTCTTGCAAGGTTTCATGGGACTTGTAGTTTCAGTACAGCTGGAGGGCCGAGGTTGCCTACCCCTGCTCTAGGGTGTTTGGAAAAAAATATATATAATGTTTGGGGGTTCTAAGTAATTTTCTAGTAAAAAAATTGATTTTAACTTGTAAACAACAAGTGTAAAAAAGGGCTCCGGGGCTTAGGCGATTAAAAACTGACCACACTAAACAGGAGAACACACTATGGTCAGTTCTCGAGCTATGCTGGGAACTCAGTGTACTCTCCTCCAATGATCAGGCTTGTCCTGGCACGCCCCCGTTGCACAGGCATTCACTGGGAAGCTCAGTGTGCTGCTGTATCTCCTCCGCCCAGCTCTTATGCAGCTGGCAACAGGGAATGTGATCACTTATAAAAAAAAGGGAAAAAAGGTATTTATAATGTCTTTAATTTCTATTTTAAACTGAATGGGTTGTTTTACAAGGTGATCCAATCACTTTAAGGTGTGGCAATTTTGGTGGCAGAGATCCCTCTTTGGGAACACACGACATTTGGACTTTTCTGAAACGCATTTCTGTTTCAACATGGCCACACTGCAGATTTTCTTTATCATTTGATGGGACTTTAGCACATTTTTTTTGATTGATTATTTATATTTTTTTAGCTGACTGTTTAACCACTTCAGCTCCGGAAGATTTTACCCCCTTCATGACCAGGTCATTTTTCGCTATTCGGCACTGCGCTGCTTTACCTGGCAATTGCGTTGTCATGCAGCACTGTACCCAAATTAAATTTATATCATTTTTCCTCACAAATAGAGCTTTCTTTTGGGGGTATTTGATCAGCACTGTGTTTTTTAATTTTTGCAATATAAATGAAAAAAGACCAAAAATTAAAAAAGAAAACAATATTTTTTACTTTCTGCTATAAAAATATCCAATACAGAAATAAAAAAAATATCATTTCTTCATACATTTTGGTTAAAATGTATTCTGCTACATATTTTTTTTGTAAAGAAACATCCAATAAGTGTTTATTGATTGGTTTGCATGAACGTTATAGCGTCTGCAAACTATGGTATACAGCGGGTAAAATAAGTATTGAAGACGTCACCATTTTTATAGGTAAATGTATTTCTAAAGGTGCTATTGCCATGAAATTTTCACCACATCTCGGTAACAACCCATGAAATCCATACAAAGAGTTCAGAAATGAAGTTCTGTGTAATAAAATGGAATGACACGGGGAAAAAGTATTGGACGTGCTAACTGAAATTTATTTAATACTTCATACAAAATTCTTTGTTGGTAATGAGAGCTTGAAGAAGCCTCCTGTATGGAGAAATGAGTCGCATGCGTTGCTCAGGTGGGATTTTGGCCGATTCTTCCACACAAACCGTCTTCAAATCTTGAAGGTTCCGTGGGCCTCTTCTATGAATTCTGATCTTTAGTTCTTTCCATAGATTTTCTATTGGATTCAAGTCAGGTGATTGGCTGGGCCTTTCTAGCAGCTTTATTTTCTTTCTTTGAAACCAATGGAGAGTTTCCTTGGCTTTGTGCTTGGGATCGTTGTCTTGTTGAAATGTCCTCCCTCGTTTCATCTTCATCATCCTGGGAGATGGCAGCAGATTTTTATCAGGAAGGTCGTGGTCCATTTTTGCATCCATCCTTCCTTCAATGATATGAAGTTTGCCAGTACCGTATGCTGCAAAAATGGCACCACACCAAGGTGTTCCCACCTCCAAACCTCACTGTTGGTATGGGGGGGTGTTTTGGGGCGATGTGCAGTGCCATGTGACCTCCAAACATGGGGTGTTTTATGGCATCCAAAGAGTTCAATTTTGGTCTCCTCTGACCGGACTATATTCTCCCAGTATTTCACAGGCTTGTGTAAATCTTGTGCAGCAAACTTTGAACGAGCTTCAATATGCTTTATCTTCGGCAATGGAGTCTTGTGTGGTGAGCGTGTATACAGGCCATGGCGGGTGACTGCATTACTTATTGTTTTCTTTCCAACAATTGTACCTGCCAATTCCAGGTCTTCCTGAAGCTCTCCACAAGTGGTCCTTGGCTCTTGGACAACTCTTCTGATAATTCTTTTCACTCCTCAGAAATCTTGGGAGGAGCACCTGGTCATGGCCGGTTTATGGTGAAATGATATTATTTTCACTTCCGGATTATGGCCCCAACAGTGCTCACTGGAAGATTCAGAAGTTTAGAAATGCTTCTGTAACCAATGCCATCAGTATATTTTGCAACAGTAAAGTTGCGAAGGTCTTGAGAGAGCTCTATGCTTTAACCCATCATGAGATGTTTGTGACACTTTGGTAATGAGACACCTTTTTATAGGCCATCAGTGGAGACTGAACCAGCGGATATCAATTTGCACTGACAAGGGGCAGGATTGGTTTCTAATCACTGATAGATTTCAGCTGAGGTCTAGTCTTTCAATGCCTTTTTGCACCTCCCTTTCTTTATGTGTTCAATACTTTTTCCCCGTGTCATTCCATTTTATTACACAGAACTTCATTTCTGAACTTAGTTGTTTTGGTGTCTTTGTATTTATGGATTGCATGGGCTGTTACCGACATGTAGTGACGATTTCATGTCAATAGCACCTTTAGAAATATATTTACCTAGAAAAATGGAGATCTGTTCAATGCTTATTTTACCCGCTGTACGTACTGGAAATTTTTTTTTTTATGCTTACTACTGATGGCAGCAATCAGCGACTTATAATGGGACTGCGATATTGCACAATCTGTCACTAACTGACGCTGAGGGGGACTGACTGTCACTGACATAACCAATGGCACTAATACAGTGATCAGTGATAATACTATGCACTGTCACTGTATTAATGACACTGGCTGGGAAGGGGTTAACATCTAGGGGTGATCAAGGGGTTAAATATGTGCCTAATTATGTGTAATGTGTGTACAGTATGCTGCATTTACTAACTGATCTCTCAGTTTCCAGGGATGAGAAACTGACAGATCGTTCCCTTCCTACAGAGCTCTGTGTTGTTTATCAACACAGGACTCTGAACTGTGATTGGACGCAGCCAATCAGCAGGTGCTGAATCATTGCCCGGTACTTGCTGACAGGCTCCCACTGTGTACAAATATATACGTAACCTGCAGGGCCACTAGACGGCATCATGTCTTCAATAGTTAAAGAGGAGCTCCAGTTTGGAAAAAAAAAAAAAAAAGTCAGTAGCTCTAAACACTGTAGCTGCTGACTTAATATAAGGACACTTACCTGCCAGGGAATCTTGCGATATCGGCACCCTGAGCCCGATTCATTAATCGGCTTCAGGTGCAGGCGCCAGCATTGTAAGTAAGGGAAGTCGGCACTGAAGCCATCAGGCTTCACAGCCGGTTACCTACTATGCATGCGCGAGTCGCGCTGCTCTTTCTGAATGGTCCCGCTGTCTTCTGAGTCCTGTTTGTATCCCAGACGGCAGCGGGGGAAAGGAGGAGGGGCTGGAAATGCTCGTAGATTGCCGCAGCGATCTTACCCATTGGTGGGAGCGGGTACCTGTCAAAACCGGGTATCCGCTCCCCCCATGTGGCAGTGGAGGGGGGGGGAGGGTGCAAACAAACGGAGCTTCCCCTTTTGGGTGGAGTACCGCTTTAAATTATATAACCGCTTCAATACCAGGCACTTACCCCCTTCCTGACCTGGCCAATTATAAGCTTTCAGTGCTGTCACACTTTGAATGACAATTGAGTGGTCATGCAACACTGTACCCATATGACTTTTTTAAATATTTTTTCACACAAATAAAGCTTTCTTTTGGTGGTATTTAATCACCGCTGGTTTTTTTTTTTTTTATGTTTTTCTTTGTTTCTTTTTAAAAAAAATTGTAAATAAGTAATTATTCTCCTTCACTGATGTGTGCTGATGAGGCTGCACTGATGAGGAGGCACTAATGTGCTGCACTGATGGGCACTGATAGTGGCACTTATGGGCAATGATAGGTGGCACAGATAGGCGGCACTGATGGGAGCTGATAGGTGGCACTGATATGCAGCACTGATAATTGGCACTGATAGGTGGCACTGATGGGCACTCATAGGCAGCAATTATGGACAATGATAGGTGGCACGGATAGGCGGCACTGATGAGCACTGATAGGTGGCACTGATATGCAGCACTGATGAGCACTGATAACCAGCACTGATGGGCACTGATAGATGGCACTGATTGGCACTGATAGGCATCACTTTTGGTCAATGATAGGTGGCATGGATAGGCGGCACTGATGGGCGCTGATAGGTGGCACTGATATGCAGCACTGATGAGCACTGATAACTGGCACTAATGGGCACTGATAGGTGGCACTGATGAGCAAAGATAGGCAGCACTTATGGACAATGATAGGCGGCACTGATGGTCGGCACTGATGGGCAGCACTGGTGAGCACTGAAAGGCAGCACTTATGGGCAATGATAGGTGGCACGGATAGGCAGCACTGATGGCCACTGAAAGGCAGCACTGATGGGCACAAATTTGCACCACACATGGGCACAGATTGGTGCCACTGATAGGCAGAGATTGGCATCACAGATGGTCACTGACTGGCATCACTGCTGGGCACTGCTAGGGCTGCACTAATAATCAGGGCACTAACTACCTGTACAGGTTTCCCCTGTGAGGAAATGCCGCTGATTGGCTCTCCTCTCCTCACAGTCTGTCAATGTAAGGCGAGGAGAGCCGATAAACAGCACTTCCATGTTTACTTGTGACCGGCTGATCATCGCATCATTGGCTCTTTACCGAGATTGTGTGCTGCGCACGATCGCCACGCTGCACGTCCCCAGTGGGCATGTGAGAGCGGTGACACTGGGGCGATGTCATATGACGTCGTCCCAGAACAAGAGGGGATCGCGCCCGCCGCCATTTTACTATACAGGAGGCAGTAAAAGAGGAGTTTCTGGAATACTGTAGCTGCTGGCTTTAAACCTCAGATACCTACCAGTGCCTGGAGTACAGGGCTGTCTTCCCACAGCTAAAGTAAAAGCCATTGAGACCCAGAAGTGAGGGGAGAGAAGAGCTGCAGATGTGCACGGCGCTGGATCCAATGAGGGCTCAGGTAAGTAAAAGGGGGGGGGGGTAATGGGGATACTGATGGAATGCATTAAGGTAAAACATGTTTAGGTTTTAGAACCACTTTAAATTACATTCATTTCTTTGGGTAACCATTTGACAACTAATCCATAATAAAAATGCATCATTTGTATGACTTTAAATACCGGGATTAGGGCAGCAGCTAGCTACCATAACCCCCAGTATTTTTATTTTTTTTTCACTATGGTCAATTCTTTTTCCAATAAAAGTGGTCCCGAGGGTGGATTTGCCATGGGATCACTTTTAGAAGCAGAGGGAGGGGTACCTAATGGATCGGTGAAGCCCAGGAGTGATCCAATGCTGGCGGTAGCTGGGTATGGAGAAGAGTGAGGCCAAGCTGGCCGTCACTTGTCTCTGTCACTTCCAGGTCCCAGGCCATAGTAAATTATTTTTATTTTTTTTAAAGCAAAAGTTACATTTTTTTTTTTTTTTTTAAATCTTTTGCTTTTATTGGTAAATTAGAGATTTGTGGTCTTTTTGACCTCAGATCTCTCAATAAAGAGATCTTGTCATCCTTATTTCTGTTACGATGGATGTTTACATTCCTTGTAATAGGAATATAAGTTATAAATAAATAAATAAATAAACGGACAGTGTAAAAATAAAAAGTAAAATAAATAAGAAAAAAAAATGTTAAGGACCCCATCCCAGCGTGCTGGAGCGCAGAAGTGAGCGCATACGTAAGTCACACCCACATATGTAACAGTGTTTGCAACACACATGTGAGGTATCGCCGCGAACGTTAGAGTGAGAGCAATAATTCTAGTGCTAGACCCCTGTTACTCCTAACAGCTAACCTGTAGAGTGTCGCCTATGGAGATTTTTTAGTACTGTAGTTTGTCGCCATTCCACGAGCGTGTGCAATTTTAAAGCATGACATGTTAGGTATCTGTTTACTCTGTGTGAAATCCTCTTTTACATTATATAAAAAAAAAATTGTGTAAATGTTGTGTTTTGTTAAATTCATTAACCACTTAAGGACCGGAAGGATTTCCAGCTTTAGGACCGGAGCCCTTTTTGCGATTCGGCGCTGCGTCACTTTAACTGAAAATTGCGCGGTCGTGCGACGTTGTACCCAAACGAAATTTGTGTCCTTTTTTCCCACAAACAGAGCTTTCTTTTGGTGGTATTTGATCACTGCTGCGTCATTTCTGATCGCCGCTATAAACAAAAGAAGAGCAACAATTTTGCAAAAAAACCCAAATTTCTTACTTTTTGCTATAATACAAATCCAAAAAAAAAATATAAAAAAACATTGTTTTCCATCGGTTTTGGCCGATTTATATTCTTCCTCATATTTGTGATAAAAAAAATCGCAATCGGCGTTTATCGATTGGTTTGCGCAAAAGTGGTCGCGTTTACGGATGATGAGAATTCATTTCTGGGGTTTTTATTTTTTTTTTTACTAGAAATGGCGGCGATCTGCGATTTTTAGCGGTACTGCGATATTGCAGCGGACATGTCGGAACATTTTGACACTTTTTTGGGACCATTGGCATTTATACAGTGATCAGTGCTATAAAAATGCACTGATTACTGTGTAAATGTCATTGGAAGTGAAGGGGTTAACCTGCAGGGGGCGCTCTAAGGGTTAACTGTGTTCCCTGGGCGTGTTCTAACTGTGGGGGGACTGCCCTAGCTGGGGAAGGGAAGTGATCACACCTTCCCTGTACAGGAAGGCTGTGATCACAGCCCTTCCCCCTCACAGAACGGAGGTCCGTGTTTACATACACGGACCTCCGTTCCTTCACTCCGGGGGGGGGGGGGCATCGCGGGTGGCCGGCGGAGATCGAATCCGCCGCACCCGCTCCCTGGCCCTCCCCGGACACAGTGAGCGCGTGGGCACGCCTCCGGCGGCGCGCGCGCTCACTGGGCTCGATCTTGCAGCCGCCGTCGTATGACGGCGATCCGCGTTATCGAGCCACACTGTCGCCGTCAATTGCCGATCAGCCGTCGGCAAGCGGTTAAAGTGTATTTTTTCCCCAAAAAAATTGCGTTTGAAAGACCACTGTGCAACATAAAATAGTGCAATGATCGCCATTTTATTCTCTGGGGTCTCTGCTAAAGATATATATATATAATATGTTTGGGGGTTCTAAGTAATCTTCTAGCAAAAAATAAGGATTTAATATTTTAACCCTTTCACCGCCAGGTCTGTACGTCATACAGACCCAATGGCGGGGGGGGGGGGTATCACACACAATCCGGTGGCTGCAGCCATTGGGATTGTGTGTGAAACTGACAGGCAGCCTCCAGTCGGGGCGCCTATGCGTGAAAACGTTGTTTGCGATACACATGTAACATCAGTACACACGCCAGAGTGAGAGCAATAATTCTAGCACAAGACCTCCATAACACTAAACTGATACCTATAGGGGGCTTCTGAAGCGTCGCCTATAGAAAATATAGGGTACTGAAGTTTGATGCCATTTCACGGGGCGCACAACAATTTAAGGTTTGGCATGTTGGGTATCTATTTACTCGGCGCAACCTCGTCTTATATATTTTACCAAAAAAAAAAAATGTGGGTAATTTATTGCATTTGTTTGCCCTAAAATTCATGTTAGTGAAATTTTGCCTTTCCTAGACCTTTTGCGGTAATATCCCATGACATAAAAAAATTGCAACTACCACTATTTTATTCTCTAGGGTGTCTGCTTTCAGAAAATATATAATGTTTGGGGGTTTTGTGTAATCTTCAGGCCTAAACTTGGTTTTAAAACATGTGTGCAAAAAAAAAAAAAAACGCAAAAACTGCTCTGGCAGCAAAAGGGTTAAGTAAAAAAAGTATGAGAAAGGGCCCGGTGTTTATGAATCGATGCGACTCAAGTCACAGCGACAATGTTACATCGCAAAAAGCCGCAAGGAAATCACAAGTCGGAAAAAAATCGCAAGCAAGTCGCGTGACTTACCGTTACAGTCCCGCAGCTGGACACCTTCGCGTATTGTGCAGCGGCCCCCTCCCTGCCGTCTTGGGGCCACGGTGCCCTAACCCCTGGGGCTCAGTCGCAAATGCGACCTTTGTGACCTCTAAAAGAGGCCTGGCCCTCTATATGCGATGCAGCTATATAGCACAGCAGGATCCTAGAACTACGACGGAAAATTTTGTTGGCTTGTATCGTAGTTCCTACATGTGTGTTACATCTGTCCATTTAGTTGTTTGGCGGAATTCGCCTTTTACCTGCTGCTTTCCCTTCAATAGAAAGGCATCCATCTTTACCGGGATTACTATATCACAGCGCTCGTCAGCAGTCTGTCACACATACAGCATCATCTCCTAGACCTGAAATAAATCTTTCTTTTTTTTTTTTTGGGATGTCTTTCCAGGGATATTTCTGACTTGCGTGCTTTTACCGCCGCTCTGTCGCAGAGTTCATGCAGTGAGTGTGGATGTATTTCAATATTGACAGTGTAACGTGATCTGCTGTTAGCAAGCTCTGCAGAAAAGTCAGTGCAGTCAGTGAGTGCCAGCAAAGTCCTGCGGGAGATTTTCTAAATAAAAATTTGTGATCCGAAATGCCGGCGCGGGATACTAGACAGCCATATTGCATATCCTGGTACTGGCCGTCGTTTCGGAGAAACGTCTTATTTTTCCACAATCCGTTTCCATTAAGGTTGGGCTCCAGGCAGATGTTATAGATCATTATTTAATCCACTTATTTAGTCCTTTAAAAAGTAATTAAAAGTTCTTTCTTTCATTGACGGTATTATTCTCTCTTAACCACTTCAGCTCCGGAAGGATTTACCCCCTCCCCCTCCTGATCCTGGCCATTTTTTGCGATACGGCACTGCGTTACTTTAACTGACAATTGCACGGTCGTGCGATGTTGTACCCAAATAAAACTGATGTCCTTTTTTCCCCACATATAGAGGTTTTTTTCTTTTGGTGGTGTTTGATCCCCTCTGTGGTTTATTTTTTTGCGCTATAAGCAAAAAAGTAGCGACAATTTTGAAAAAAAAAACAATATTTTTTCTTTTCTGCTATAAAATACATCCAATGAAAAGAATTAAAAAATCAAATTTCTTCATCAATTTAAGCCAATATGTATTCTGCTACATAACAATGCTACATCCCAATAAGCGTATATTGATTGGTTTGCGCAAAAGTTATAATGTCTATATGAACCTTGTGGGCAGCCTTCCCAGAAGAGTTGAAGCTGTTATAGCTGCAAATGGTGGGCCAACTCTATATTGAACCCTATGGGCGAAAGCCTCGTACACACGATCCGGTTTTCAGACGACCGTTTGTCCGTTTTTTGTTGAATGCTTGTCTCATTTCGAAAGCGAAGACCGTACTAACAATGCAAAAATTCTCGTCAGAAGTGATGTAATGTGTTGAATAGCTTTGTTTCTTTCGTTTCTGAGCATGCGTAGCCTTGCTCTTACGATTTCCCTTGGGCAAAAACCGTACTAATTATAGGAAAGTTGGACGTTGTGCTCACATATGGCAAAAATGTTATAGTCTGTACATCTAGCTTTTGTCGTCCGAAAAATCAGAATCAGCTGTCGAAAACACCATACTAACGATCTGAAAATCGGCAGATCGTTTGTCGCACGAAAATTACCGTACGAATTTCGCATCGTGTGTACAGGCCTTTAGACTGGGATACCATTAAAGTTTATGTGCGTGTAAAGGCAGGCGTCCCAATACTTTTGGTAATATAGTGTACCTTCCTATCTATTTACTAAAGCTAGCAGCATAAGGATTAATAATAGTTGGCATTGATTGAGAGAGTTCAGTTCTGCTTTTAAGAGAAATACAAATCTTTTGCCAAATAAAACACATTATTTATGAAAAAAAAAGGTGTATTTCTTTTTGTCTGGAGCTAAGCATCCGATTTTCTCTCCAAGTTTCCTTGCTGTGATTGTCATAAAAATCCTCCAGCCCCTTCTAATAGAGCAAGACCGAGCTCCATACCGGCACCACCTTTCCCTTTTAATAGAGCAAGACTGAGCTCCATACCGGCCCGAACTTTCCCTTCTAATAGAGCAAGACCAAGCTCCATACCGGCCCAACCTTTCCCTTCTAATAGAGCAAGACTGAGCTCCATACCGGCCCAGACCTTTCCCTTCTAATAGAGCAAGACTGAGCTCCATACCGGCCCGAACTTTCCCTTCTAATAGAGCAAGACTAAGCTCCCTACCGGACCCACCTTTCCCTTCTAATAGAGCAAGACTGAGTTCCATACCAGCCCAACCGTTCCCTTCTAATAGAGCAAGACTAAGCTCCATACTGGCCCGACCTTTCCCTTCTAATAGAGCAAGACTGAACTCCATACCAGCCCCACCTTTCCCTTCTAATAGAGCAAGACCCAGTTCCATACCAGCCTGACTTTTCCCTTCTAAAAGAGCAAGACGGAGCTCCATACCGGCCCAACCTTTCCCTTCTATTAGAGCAAGACTGAGCTCCATACCGGCCTGACCTTTCCCTTCTAATGGAGCAAGACTGAGTTCCATACCGGCCCAACGTTTCCCTTCTAATAAAGCAAGACTGAGCTCCATACCGGCCCGACCTATCCCTTCTAATAGAGCAAGACCGAGCTCCATTCCAGCCCAACCTTTCCCTTCTAATAGAGCAAGACCGAGCTCCATACCAGCCCAACCTTTCCCTTCTAATAGAGCAAGACTGCGCTCCATACCGTCCCGACCTTTCCCTTCTAATAGAGCAAGACCGAGCTCCATACCGGCCCGACCTATGCCTTCTAATAGAGCAAGACTTAGATTCATACCAGCTCGAACGTATCCCTTCTAATAGAGCAAGACTGAGCTCCATACCAACCCGACCTTTCCCTTCTAATAGAGCAAGACTGAGCTCCATACTGGCCCCACCTTTCCCTTCAAATAGAGAAAGACCGAGCTCCATACCGGCCCGACCTTTCCCTTGTAATAGAGCAAGACTGAGCTCCATACCGGCCCGACGTTTCCCTTCTAATAGAGCAAGACCGAGCTCCATACCGGCCCAACCTTTCCCTTCTAATAGAGCAAGACCGAGCTCCATACGGGCCCGACCTTTCCCTTCTAATAGAGCAAGACTGAGCTCCATACCGTCCCAACCTTTCTCTTCTAATAGAGGAAGACCGAGCTCCATACCGTCCCGACCTTTCCCTTCTAAAAGAGCAAGACCGAGCTCCATACCGGCACGACCTATCCCTTCTAATAGAGCAAGACTGAGATTCATACCAGCCTGAACTTTCCCTTCTAATAGAGCAAGACCAAGCTCCATACCGGCCCAACCTTTCCCTTCTAATAGAGCAAGACTGAGCTCCATACGGGCCCGACCTTTCCCTTCTAATAGAGCAAGACCAAGCTCCATACCGGCCCAACCTTTCCCTTCTAATAAAGCAAGACTGAGCTCCATACCGGCCCGACCTATCCCTTCTAATAGAGCAAGACCGAGCTCCATTCCAGCCCAACCTTTCCCTTCTAATAGAGCAAGACCGAGCTCCATACCAGCCCAACCTTTTCCTTCTAATAGAGCAAGACCGAGCTCCATACCGGCCCAACCTATCCCTTCTAATAGAGCAAGACTGCGCTCCATACCGTCCCGACCTTTCCCTCCTAATAGAGCAAGACCGAGCTCCATACCGGCACGACCTATCCCTTCTAATAGAGCAAGACTGAGATTCATACCAGCTCGAACTTATCCCTTTTAATAGAGCAAGACCAAGCTCCATACCAACCCGACCTTTCCCTTCTAATAGAGCAAGACTGAGCTCCATACTGGCCCCACCTTTCCCTTCAAATAGAGAAAGACCGAGCTCCATACCGGCCCGACCTTTCCCTTGTAATAGAGCAAGACTGAGCTCCATACCGGCCCGACATTTCCCTTCTATTAGAGCAAGACCGAGCTCCATACCGGCCCAACCTTTCCCTTCTAATAGAGCAAGACCGAGCTCCATACGGGCCCGACCTTTCTCTTCTAATAGAGCAAGACTGAGCTCCATACCGTCCCAACCTTTCTCTTCTAATAGAGCAAGACCGAGCTCCATATCGGCCCGACCTATCCCTTCTATTAGAGCAAGACTGAGCTCCATACCGTCCCGACCTTTCCCTTCTAAAAGTGCAAGACCGAGCTCCATACCGGCACGACCTATCCCTTCTAATAGAGCAAGACTGAGATTCATACCAGCCCGAACTTTCCCTTCTAATAGAGCAAGACCAAGCTCCATACCGGCCCAACCTTTCCCTTCTAATAGAGCAAGACCGAGCTCCATACGGGCCCGACCTTTCCCTGCTAATAGAGCAAGACCAAGCTCCATACCGGCCCAACCTTTCCATCCTAATAGAGCAAGACTGTGCTCCATACTGGCCCCACCTTTCCCTTCTAATAGAGAAAGATCGAGCTCCATATCGGCCTGACCTTTCCCTTATAATAGAGCAAGACTGAGCTCCATACTGGCCCCACCTTTCCCTTCTAATAGAGCAAGACCGAGCTCCATACCGGCCCAACCTTTCCCTTCTAATAGAGCAAGACTGAGCTCCATACCGGCCTGACCTTTCCCTTCTAATAGAGCAAGACTGAGCTCCATACCGGCCTGACCTTTCCCTTCTAATAGAGCAAGACTGAGCTCCATACCGGCCCCACCTTTCCCTTCTAATAGAGCAAGACTGAGCTCCATACCGGCCCAGACCTTTCCCTTCTAATAAAGCAAGACTGAGCGCCATACCGGCCCAACCTTTCCCTTTTAATAAAGCAAGACTGAGCCCCATACCGGCCCAACCTTTCCCTTCTAATAAAGCAAGACTGAGCTCCATACCGGCCCCATCTTTCCCTTCTAATAGAGCAAGACTGAGCTCCATACTGGCCCCACCTTTCCCTTCTAATAGAGCAAGACCAAGCTCCATACCGACATTTCCCTTCTTATAGAGCAAGACTGAGCTCCATACCGGCCCGACCTTTCCCTTCTAATAGAGCAAGGCCAAGCTCCATACCAGCCCCACCTTTCCCTTCTAATAGAGCAAGACCGAGCTCTATACCAGTCCGACCTTTCCCTTCTACTAGTGCCAGACTGAGCTCTATACCGGCCCCACCTTTCCCTTCTAATAGAGCAAGACTGAGCTCCATACCGGCCTGCCCTATACCTTCTAATAGAGCAAGACTGAGCTCCATACCGTCCCAACCTTTCCCTTCTAATAGAGCAAGACCGAGCTCCATATCGGCCCGACCTATCCCTTCTAATAGAGCAAGACTGAGCTCCATACCGTCCCGACCTTTCCCTTCTAAAAGAGCAAGACCGAGCTCCATACCGGCACGACCTATCCCTTCTAATAGAGCAAGACTGAGATTCATACCAGCCCGAACTTTCCCTTCTAATAGAGCAAGACCAAGCTCCATACCGGCCCAACCTTTCCCTTCTAATAGAGCAACACCGAGCTCCATACGGGCCCGACCTTTCCCTTCTAATAGAGCAAGACCAAGCTCCATACCGGCCCAACCTTTCCCTTCTAATAGAGCAAGACTGAGCTCCATACCGGCCCCACCTTTCCCTTCTAATAGAGCAAGACTGAGCTCCATACCGGCCCAGTCCTTTCCCTTCTAATAGAGCAAGACTGAGCACCATACCGGCCCAACCTTTCCCTTCTAATAAAGCAAGACTGAGCTCCATACCGGCCCCATCTTTCCCTTCTAATAGAGCAAGACTGAGCTCCATACTGGCCCCACCTTTCCCTTCTAATAGAGCAAGACTGAGCTCCATACCGGCCTGCCCTATACCTTCTAATAGAGCAAGACTGAGCTCCGTACCGTCCCAACCTTTCCCTTCTAATAGAGCAAGACCGAGCTCCATATGGGCCCGACCTTTTCCTTCTAATAGAGCAAGACCGAGCTCCATATGGGCCCGACCTTTTCCTTCTAATAGAGCAAGACCGAGCTCCATATCGGCCCGACCTATCCCTTCTAATAGAGCAAGACTGAGCTCCATACCGTCTCGACCTTTCCCTTCTAAAAGAGCAAGACTGAGCTCCATACCGGCCCGACCTATCCCTTCTAATAGAGCAAGACTGAGATTCATACCAGCCTGAACTTTTCCTTCTAATAGAGCAAGACCAAGCTCCATACCGGCCCAACCTTTCCCTTCTAATAGAGCAAGACTGAGCTCCATACTGGCCCCACCTTTCCCTTCTAATAGAGAAAGACTGAGCTCCATATCGGCCCGACCTTTCCCTTCTAAAAGAGCAAGACTGAGCTCCATACCGGCCCAACCTTTCTCTTCTTATAGAGCAAGACTGAGCTCCATACTGGCCCCACCTTTCCCTTCTAATAGAGCAAGACCAAGCTCCATACCGGCCCAACCTTTCCCTTGTAATAGAGCAAGACTGAGCTCCATACCGGCCTGACCTTTCCCTTCTAATAGAGCAAGACTGAGCTCCATACCAGCCCCACCTTTCCCTTCTAATAGAGCAAGACTGAGCTCCATACCGGCCCAGACCTTTCCCTTCTAATAAAGCAAGACTGAGCGCCATACCGGCCCAACCTTTCCCTTTTAATAAAGCAAGACTGAGCCCCATACTGGCCCAACCTTTCCCTTCTAATAAAGCAAGACTGAGCTCCATACCGGCCCAACCTTTCCCTTCTAATAGAGCAAGACCGAGCTCCATACCGTCCCAACCTTTCCCTTCTAATAGAGCAAGACCAAGCTCCATACCGGCCCGACCTTTCCCTTCTAATAGAGCAAGACTGAGCTCCATACCAGCCCAACCTTTCCCTTCTAATAGAGCAAGACTGAGCTCCATACCAGCCCAACCTTTCCCTTCTAATAGAGCAAGACTGAGCTCCATACCGGACCCACCTTTCCCTTCTAATAGAGCAAGACTGAGCTCCATACCGTCCCAAACTTTCCCTTCTAATAGAGCAAGACCGAGCTCCATACCAGCCCGACCTTTGCCTTCTAATAGAGCAAGACCAAGGTCCATACCAGCCCAACCTTTCCCTTCTAATAGAGCAAGACCGAGCTCCATACCGGCCCGACCTTTCCTGACCGTCCTGACCTGTCATTGTGGGTGGGTGGGTCAGGAGAAGGTGCCCCTATCATCCATCTGGAAACTGCCAGGTGTGTGCAGACTGAGTCTCAGAGACAGGCTGTGCATTACCTGCCGAGCGGGGAGTACAGAATGCAAAATCAGCCGCTCATCTGGCTTGCCTTCAGGAAGCCGAGAAGATTCTTGTGCTGCTTCATGGCCAAGAATAAGTAGAGGGGAGATATAAAGGTGAGAACAGTCCAGATCACGATGTACACATTACTGGCAGCCTACTCGGGGATGGCACTCGTGGTGCTTTTGCATTTTAATATGAGCAGCTGCTAAGAAATACTTCTTTCGTTTAACCGCTTAGTGACCGCCCCACAGTAGATATACCTGGTACGTGATCTGACACTTCCGGGTCTGGGGCGCGCAACCCACAGCGATAGCCAATCAGTCCACCGGACCGACCGATCGTTCAAGAGAAAGGCAGTACAGTGGTCTGCCTATGTAAACAATGCAGATGACCATTCTGTGAGAGGGGAATGTGCTGCTCCTGTGTTCCTGCTAAGCAGGAACATGGATTTTTACATTCCCCCAGTCAAAGCACCTCCCCTATAGTTAGCAAGCACTCCCTAAGAACACATTTAACCCTTTAACCCTTTGATCGCCCCCAATGTTAACCCATTCCCTGCCAGTGTCATTAGTACAGTCAACCCTACAAATACCAAATGGACCCTCTGCACACTGCTACACCTTTCCCAGCAAACTATGCAATGTAAAACAGGGATCTTTAGTTCACATATATTGCAATACATGTTTAAACTTACCAACTACGTAAAGTAATCCCTCTTCTGGCCAGTCCTAGATTGCCTTGCCACTGCAAATGCTACGGTGGACACCATGCCAACCTGGGGCATAAAGACACAAGATTTTCTCTCTATCAGTACAGTCAAGTTCCTCCACCCCAAACTCGCTCATCCATGTCTTTATGGACCTTGCTTTGTGCAGTGTTGTGCGCAGTCATGTTGGAACAGGAAGGGGCCATCCCCAAACTATTCCCACAAAGTTGGGAAAATTTTTCCAAAATGTCTTGGGATGCTGACGCCTTAAAAGTTACCTTCACTGGAACTAAGGGGCCAAGCCCACCCCCTGAAAAGCAACCCCACACCATAATCCTCCCTCCACCAAATGATTTGGACCAGTGCACAAAGCAAGGTCCATAAAGACATGGATGAGCGAGTTTGGGGTGGAGGAACTTGAATGGCCTGCACAGAGTCCTGACCTCAACCCGATAGAACACCTTTGGGATGAATTAGAGTGCAGGCCTTCTCGTCCAACTTCAGTGCCTGACCTCAGAAATGCGCTTCTGGAAGAATGGTCAAACTTTCTCATACGATAAACGACAGAAGGGCAGCGCCCCTCAACAGGCGAAGCTCTGAGAAAGTCTGTAGTGGAGTTTCTTACTGGGTGCTCAGGCTATAAAGGATCCATCCATCGCTAGACATATTGAGAGAACTGTAGCCAGAAACTCCAGTATATCTAAATGTAGACTCACAGCTTGGTGACCAAGGCTCCTGTGCCGAAACGCGTCAGCTTTGTGTCCCTGTACTGTACCTATATGCTGCAATAAAGTCTACATTTAGATATATTGGAGTTGCCGGCTACATTTCTCTCAACAAACATTCCCATAGACACTTCTAAACCTTGTGCACAGCC
This sequence comes from Glandirana rugosa, assembly GCA_018402905.1. Classification (NCBI taxonomy): domain Eukaryota; kingdom Metazoa; phylum Chordata; class Amphibia; order Anura; family Ranidae; genus Glandirana; species Glandirana rugosa. The sequence continues at coordinate 563,069 of BLSH010186268.1, forward strand.
TTTCCAGAAGTGAAAAGGGTGGGCCAACTTAATATTGGGCGTCACAGTGGTGTAGTGGTTAGCACTTTCACCTGGCAGTAAAAGGGTCGCTGGTTTGAATACCAACCATGACACTAGCTGCTTGGAGTTTGCATGTTGTTCTCCCTGTGCCTGCGTGGGTTTCCTCCGGGTACTCCGGTTTCCTCCCACAATCCAAAGACATGCTGGTAGGTAAATTAGATCCTGTCTAACATTGGCCCTAGTATGTGTATGAATGTGAGTTAGGGACCTTAGATTGTAAGCTCCTTGAGGGTAGGGATTGATGTGAATGTACAATGTATATGTAAAGCGCTGCGTAAATTGACGGCGATATATAAGTACCTGAAATAAATAAAAATAAATATTGGACACTAAGAATGGGATGCCATTAAAGTTCATGTGCGTGTAAAGGTAGGCGTCACAATGCTTTTGGTAATATAATGTATGTATATATACAGGTATATTGATACTATATTATTGCTACCTGTGAGATCAACAAGGCATTTTCCTCCACACAAACGCCGCTCACTGGATATTTTCTCTTTTTCTCTGTAAACCCGAGAGATGGTTGTGTGTGAAAAGCCCAGTAGATCAGATCATTTTTGAAATGCTCAGAACAGCCCGTCTGGCTCCAACACCCATGCCACATTGAAAAGTCACTTAACCACTTGCTGACCGCCAACCGACGGAGGCTGCGAGATCGCTCACTGTGTTCGGTGGAGGGCCAGGGAGCGGGTGCGGCGGACTCGATTGCCGCCGGCTTCCCGCAATGCCCCCCCCCCCCCGCACTGAAAGAACGGAGGTCCGTGTAAATAAACACGGACCTCCATTCTGTGAGAGGGGAAGGGCTGTGATCACAGCCTTCCTGTACATGGAAGCTGTGATCACTTCCCTTCCCCAGCCAGGGCAGCCCACATACAGTTAGAACACGCCCAGGGAACACAGTTAACCCTTACAGCGCCCCCTGCAGGTTAACCCCTTCCCTGCCAATGGCATTTACACAGTAATCAGTGCATTTTTATAGCACTGATCGCTGTATAAATGCCAATGGTCCCAAAAAAGTGTCAAAATGGTCCGACATGTCCGCCGCAATATCGCAGTACCGCTAAAAATCGCAGATCGCCGCCATTACTAGTAAAAAATAAAGAAAAAATAAAAACCCCAAAAATGAATTCTCATCATCCGTAAACGTGGCCACTTTTGCGCAAACCAATCAATAAACGCCGATTGCGATTTTTTTTAATCACAAATATGTTTTTTTGTATTTTTTTTTTGGATTTGTATTTTAGCAAAAAGTAAGAAATTTGGGGTTTTTTTCAAAATTGTCGCTCTTCTTTTGTTTATAGCGGCGATTAGAAATGACGCAGCGATGACCAAATACCACCAAAAGAAAGCTCTGTTTGTGGGTAAAAAAGGACGCAAATTTGGTTTGGGTACAACGTCGCACGACCATGCAATTGTCAGTTAAAGCGACGCAGTGCCGAATCGCAAAAAGGGCTCTGGTCCTAAAGTGTGAAATCCTTCCTGGGCTGAAGTGGTTAAATACCCTTTTTCCCCCATTCCTATGCACTTCAGCAAGTCGTCTTCACCATGGATGCCTAAATGCATTGAGTTGCCTCCATGTCATTGGCTGATTAGCAATTTGTGTTACCAAGCAATTGAACAGGTGTACCTAATAAAGTGGCCGGTGATTGTATATATATATATACACTTATAGGATGAGTATAGGCAGTTGCGGGTCGCAGAGGCGCTGTCCCTCCCGGGGTCACATGACCGCACAGCTCAGATCCCTCTCCAGCAGCAGTCTGTCATCTGGAATTCAGATGGAATGCTCTGGGGCAGATGAAGAAAGTCGTAAAACGATCCCACCTGCTGCCTTTCGTGTTTTTTTTCACGCTGAAAAATGATATGAAAGCTGAAATAATACCCCGGCGTTTGCAATGTTCCCGATTTCCTTGCAAAGGTTTAATTACTCCTCATATTAATGTTATTGTGAATAGTGTGAGTGTTGAAGTGGATCTGTCACACGACTTGGCAACTCACGGTAAAAAAAAAAACACATAAGAAGAAATCACGTTCAGGGAAAATCGAATTTAAAAAAAGAATAGTAGATCTGTATATAGAAAGAGATGTCTTATCTCTGCAGGGAGGGGGTGGGGCACAAAAACGTTCATTTTTTATATCCGCAAAGAATATAAATCCATTTTGTGTTCACCAAATGCCTTTGCAAACTCAGATATTACCTTCACAAAGTAGCAGTGACATCATAACTCTTTACATCATTACATTAGGGCCAAGCCAGGCTGTGTTTGTCTATAGCCACTTCCCGACAAGGTGGTCGGATAGCGTAAACCGCGGCGCGTGCCCGCTGCACGCCACAGGAGCTCACCCGTGGGTCCGCGATCGCAGTGTACAAAGGCAGAACGGGGATCTGGCTATGTAAACAAGGTGGATCCCCGTTCTGCCAGATGACACTGCAGAGATCTTCTATTCCCAGTGATCGGGAACAGCCATCTCTGTCGTGTTCCAGTAAGCCCACCCCCCCTACAGTTAGAACACGCTGAGGGAACACAGTTAACCCCTTGATCGCCCCCTAGTGTTAACCCCTTCCCTGCCAGTGTCATTTATACATTGATCACTGCATTTTTATAGCGCTGATCAATGTAATAATGTCACTGGTCCCCAAAAAGTAGTATTTGGGGTCAGATTTGTCCGCCGCATTTGTCCCGCTAAAAATCGCAGATCGCCGCGATTACCAGTAAAAATAATAAAACAAAATAAAAGTCCCTAAATCTATCCCATGGTTTGTAGATGCAATAACTTCTGCGCAAACCAATCAATATACGCTTATTGCGATTTTCTTCCCCAAAAATATGTAGAAGAATATATATCGGCCTAAACTGATGAATACATTTGTTTTTTGTTTTTTTTGGATATGTTTTATAGCAGAAAGTAAAACCTTTTTTTTTTTCAAAATTGTCGCTCTTTTTTTGTTTATAGCGCAAAAAATAAAAACCATAGAGGTGATTAAATACCAGCAAAAGAAAGCTCTATTTGTGGGGTAAAAAGGACGTCAATTTTGTTTGGATTCAGTGTCGCACGACCGCAAAATTGTCAACTAAAGCGCTGCAGTGCCGTATCACAAAAAATGGCTTGGTCATTAAGGGGGAAATCTTTCCAGTCCTTAAGGGGATAGATGGCTCAGGAGCAAGCCCGCAGGTGTGCCCCCATAGTAAGTACAGCAGGAAACACATGAGATATAGAACTTAGAGATCAATAGTCAGTAATGCAGGATGCTGGGGTCAGGACTATGTAATACAGAGCTTAGAGGTCAATAGTAAGTAATGCAGGGAGCTGGGGTCAGGAGTATGTAATACAGGGGTTAGAGGTCAATAGTAAGTAATGCGGGATGCTGGGGTCAGGAGTATGTAATACAGAGCTTAGAGGTCAATAGTAAGTAATGCAGGATGCTGGGGTCAGGCGTATGCAATACAGAGCTTAGAGGTCAATAGTAAGTAATGCAGGATGCAGGGGTCAGGAATATGTAACACAGAGCTTACAGGTCAATAGTAAGTAATGTAGGATGCTGGAGTCAGGAGTATGTAATACAGAGCTTAGAGGTCAATAGTAAGTAATGTAAGATGCTGAGGTCAGGAATATGTAACACAGAGCATAGAGGCCATAAGTAACTTATGCAAAGTGCAGAAGGCAGTAGAGAGTAGGTGTTAATAGTAAGTAATGCAGAATGCAGGAGTCATAAAAGTGCAGGGGACAGTAATACATAATGTATAGTGCAGGGGTCAGTAGTAAGTATCACAGAGTGTAGGAGTCATTAGTAATTAATGCAGAATGCAGGAGTTAATTGTATGTAATGCAGAGCTCAAAGGTCAGTACTATGTAACACAGTATGAAGGATTCAGGTAAGGAAAGCAGAGCTCAGAGGTCAGTAGTATTTAACAAAAGTGCAGGGGTCAGTAGTAAATGACACAGAGGTCAGCAGTTTGAAGTGTGAAACGCAAAGTGCAGGAGTCAGGAGTGAGTAATGCAGAGTGCCCCACCAACTTTGTCCTTTAACCCCCCCCCCCCTCCAAAATCATCACGAGGATCAGGAATGAGGGAAAGCGATTGAGGGTAAGGTGAGTATAAGGGCAAGTGAGTAGAATGGGGGGCTGAGGAGGGGAAGATAACTATATAAAAGTAAGTGATCCTTAGACATTATTCCCTTTTCTCTATGGGAAGGGGAAGGATTGGTGTTTATCACACAAACACTATCCGGCATGTTCTTCATGTCCAGTGGATGTTTCCAGCTGCTATAAAATACTCGTTATTACTCCCTGGGGGTAATCATCTCACCCAGCCATTGCAGGTGATGCACTAATTTACATTTTACATTCATTCACAGCTGAATAACAAAAGAAACGAATTACACGTTTGCAGTACATGGGTGGTCCATTGTGCTTTAATACCGGTGCCAAAGTATTTTTGCTTAGCTATGCATTTTGCTTGTTGTGCTGGGAAGGTCTTCACGCATGCTAAAAATACAATGGAAAAAGTTCCCAATCCAGAAGCAGCCATGGACAATTTTCCTTTATTTTTTGATTGATGTGTTTGCTTTAATTCACGGGACAAAGTTTTAAATAAACAAGAATTGTGGTCTAATTAAATGTATGCTGCAGTCAAATTTGAGATAAAACCCTTGGCATGCATACAAAGAGCACTACAGATGGTTAGCAGGGTAGCTGTGTAGGGGTAAGGCTGATCAGGTACGGAGCTGGGTTACTGTAGTTAGAGGGAGTACTAAAGGCTCTCAGAAAAAGAAGGCCAGTCTTGTGTTAGAGAAGTCAAACAAACTTTCCAGGTAGGGTGAAGATGTAGGGGTAGCAAATCCAGAAATTGAAGCTCTAGATCAGTGGTTCTCAACCACCAGGCCATGGCCCACTGCCGGGCCATGGCCTTCCCTCTCTTGGGCCTCCAGCAAGCTGCAGATCCCTTAACCCACCACAGTGCCTCCCAGCTCCCATAGTGGCCCTCAATCCCACCTGAGCACCCTCAGCCTCCACAGTGTTCCCCAACCTCCCACAGTGCCTACCAGCAGAGCCTCCAACCCTCCATAGTGTCTCAACCACCAACAGTGTCCCACAATGCTCCTGACCTCCCACAATGCTCCCCTCCAGAAACCCCATCCCCTACAGGGCTGCCAAGTCTATCAAAGAGTCCCCTAACCCACTCCACAACCTCCATCCCACCTGCAGTGACACCCATACCCGTCCAGAGCCTTCCAGCATTGCAATATATGTTTTACATTCCCGTATTTTTATTGTGTGAGTATAAACTATTCTTTACTGTTGGGGAATAAAAGGGTTTGGAAGAATTTAGTAGGCCCAGGTCTCAAAAAGGTTGAGAATGACTGCTCTGTGAAGTACTACTCAACCTAAATGTGGGAAGACAAGCCCACCTAGTAGGGTTGAGGAAAGGTAATACCAGAAGTGATGCCTAGTAATGCCTAAAAGGCCAGTAGGCGATAATAGAGTTCTCTATCATCAGCAGAGCTGATAGAATCGTTTGTCACCAGGATTGCCTTTTCTGAATGATTATTGTCCACCACTGGGTAGACAGATAACTGAGCTGGGCATGGCTCCATTGTTTTATTCCATGTTGGGCCAATGACAGAATACATGGAAGATAGAGGATCCTTTAGAACAGATATAGAGAACTAGACTGTAGGTTGGATGGAAGAACTAAGCATTGAGTCTCTATTGCCTTTCTTGTGTGGCAAAAGCACAGGCAATGTTCCAAAAAATATGACCTTGGAGGTCCTTCCTTTCAGTTTCCTTGTGTCAACGTTCTATTTGGTCCTGGGTACCTCTTTGCTGTTTGCTGGCTACCAGGTCAATTCTAAGAGGTCAGAATGTGGACAAATTAAAGTGGTTTTAAAGCCAAGACATTTTGTAACCTTAATGCATTCCCTGCATCGAGGTAAAAAATGTCTCGGTAGTTCTATAACTCTCACTTTCATGTACACTTGCCAAAGTCCTACCTCGATCCAACGCTGTGCCCATCTGCAGCAAAGCTGGTCTGTTTTCATAGAAGAGGCTCCTCCTGTTGTCAATCAAATCAAAGAGGGAATAGGGGGCAGGGCCGAGCCGTGCTGTGTGTGTCTATAGATGCACACAGCCCGGCTTAGGAGCAAGCTTGCAGGTGTGCCTCCATAGTAAGCAGCTTGCTATGGGGGCACACACAAAAAAGGAAGAGTGGAGAGTGTTATTGGGGGACTCCAAGAGAGGAGGTTAGGGGTCACTCTATGCAATACCATTGCACAGATCAGGTAAGTATAACATGTTTATTGTTTTAATTTCATAAAAATGTATGCTTTACAATCACTTTTAGTGCACGTTTCACAATTGTTTTGTAGTGTAGCCCTCTTTTGGGGGGTTATGACAAATGACCCTCTTCAAACAGGATATTGCAATAAAACCTGCAGGCAAGTAAGAGAGCCAGAACCTTTGCTAAGTGGAAGAATGGCTTTGATAATAAAGTTGGTAGTGCATATACCTAAGACAGGGCCTCTGTGAACAGAGGCGGTTCGCCTCTAACCAGTAGTCTAATCAAAGTACAGAGTAGAAGTACTACTGAAACCAGAATAACATTAACTATAAGAATATAGATGCACACCAGTATGGAAATGTATGTTGCAGCAAAGTCCAGTTGCAGGGACAATGTGATGTTCAACTTGGTGTCAGAAACCTAAAGAAAAGATCATTGGGGATAAGGAGACCCTCCAGCCATTGTCCAACCAGCCTGGAATGCAGCTTCTCACACTCAGAAACAGCGGTGTGACACTGGAACTCAGTCAGCCTATCTACTCTGTGTCTTAGTAACATCTCTACTAGTTTTTAATCTGTCACGCAACTGGACCTCTAACTACCAAAAGTGGTCATTGAATGCCTAACCTGGCTCTAGTCTATGCTGGGTATTGATCCCTGAGCTATACAATCCCAGACCAGAAGGGACAGATTAACTAGAATAACAGGAGCTACATATAAACTTTATTGCAATAAACTGGTTCACTTACTAATATACTGGAAGATGATCACTACACATGTACAGAAGCACAGACCTGGCACTGTGCATGTGAGATAATAACAATAGGGCAGAGACAAGCCTGTCACAAGGATTCAGATACACACTCATAGGCAGCTGCAGTTGAACTATTAGAACATATAAATACTTGCTTAATAGTCTCTGCTTCTGGTCTGGGAGAAAATTGGGTAGCTTGCACTGATGGGCACTCGTAAGGGAAAAGGAGCCAAGAGCACATGTGGAGGACCCCAGATAAGGAGGTTCAGGGCCTTTCTGCGCAAAACCATTGCACAGAGCATGTAAATATAACATAGTTATTACTAAAAAAACTAAAAAGAACCCTTAGAATCACTTTAAGAATGGAAAGCCCTCCCACTTTGTAGAGCTTTCCCCTTACTTCCTGTTGCATCTTTGAAACAGGAAATCAAAGGAAATTGTTTTGAGACACAGGCAAAAAAATTAACTAGCGCTTCTCTACTTTACTTAAAATGTGAAAACATATATATTTTTCATGGGCTCCCAACCACCCTACCAGCTACTGCATTTTCTATTGTATAGTTCGGTAACATTAACATTAGCTATGTAGGTCTTTGGCATGGCCTGCTAAAACAAGTATGTTTATTTTTCCATTTTGCACAATCCTGAAAAATCAGAGTCTATTTCAGGCTTGAGTGTTAGAATTTGCTCCTCTTGGCTGCCGTCCCATACATAAAGTGACTTATAATCCCTCACTGGGCACATGCTACAGAATGATGAGTTTTCCTCCACCCCGCCACAGCTTCTGTTCTGCCTTCTATTGCATCATGTATCTTCTCACAGTTGCATCAAGTCTTTTTTTTTGTGCCATGGCAAAAATCGCATTTGGACTGCCCTGTCTAGAGTGGTGCAGCTGCTTCTATTTTTGGGCTGACCTCGAATCACAGCTGGAAGTTTAACCATGTGCTGAAGGCTGAAGAGAGGCTGCTAATGTGGTGTAGTCAGCATCAGTCCACAATCAATGTGACAGCTTTCCTTGATGCTATAGCACCACTCATATACTTGTGGTTATGACATCATTGGGAAGATGACTCTGAAATTTCCTATAGCCTGATTTGTAAAGCAGATGGTGATGGGAATAGGCTATGGCTTGTACAACTATGTCATTCAGCTCTATCAATTATTACTAGTGTTGAGCGAACCCGGACTGTAACGTTCGGGTCCGTACCGAACTTTCGGGTGTCCGTGGCACGGACCCGGACCCGGACATTTCAAAAATCGTTCGGGTTCGGTCCGGGGTTCTGCTATTTTATTCCACGTGTTGAGAAGCTGCAGGGCAGCCAATCAACAAGCGTTTCACTGGTTTGCCCTTAGAAGCCATCACAGCCATGCCTACTAATGGCATGGCTGTGATTGGCCAGTGCATCATGTGACCCAGCCTCTTTATAAGCTGGAGTCACAGTGCTGCAGTCACATGCTCCTTGGGTTAGTATAGGGAAAGGTAGCTGACGGCGTGAGGGACAGATTTTAGCCATTTTAAGACCTGATCCTGCATCCTGAGATAGATTACTTTACTACTGCTGTCTGTGCTGTTGCTCTGAGGACAGATAGCAGAAATTAGAGATTTCACATACCGCTGCTTT
>BLSH010186268.1:574091-589712 GCA_018402905.1 Glandirana rugosa
AATACAATAACATACCAGTTGTTGGTATGTTATTGTTACCTGTACAATTAAATGTTATGAAAGACATAGTAATTGGATAAAAAGTTACAAAAGAACCTTTTAACAAGATGGCATAAATAAGAGATTATGTTTTTAGTTACTTGTTTTACTTATTCTCTTTTACAAAATCTACCTGAATCTAAAGTGAAATTCGTGGGGATTACGATTTCGTTGTACCTTACTTATAAGTCCGGTAATGAATGAAATATCCCACTCTTAAAGAGACGGGAAAAGATTAATAGGACTTGCCATTCAAGGTCACGAGTTTAATTTGTGGTTAAAAAGGTTGAAAAAGGCTGATATAGGCACAGGGGGTTTTGGTGCACTAATTTGAGCACTGGAACTTACCGTTCAGGATAATTAGAAAAGGGCAGAGAAATTCTCACCCTATAAAGTAAGTAATGGCCTGAATATTCATTCCATGTTGCTTTAGCATTAGGGGTGCTTAAAGTGAAATCTAAGTCCATCTAAAACATTTTCTCTTATTCATTTTGTTCATTGATTTTTGTATTAGAGAATAAATACGGTAGAACAATTTTCCAAGAAAACATTGAAAAATAGGTTAATGATACAGAAAGTATTGTAAATTAACATGTCCATTGTTATTGTATGGTTGTTGACCATACAATAACATAAAAATTACGATCTTGGCAGCATATGTAGTGCTACCCCCCGCAGAAGTCACTGTTACACGCAGGGCCGGCTCTACAACTAGGCGGAGTAGGCGGCCGCCTAGGGCGCCACTGCCATCCAGGGCGCCCATCTGCTGTTGATCCGTCACTACTCTGCATCGATCACTCATGTCACTGGAGAGCTGTGGCTGGCAGCACACCAGGGCGGTAAAATGAGGCGGATCCAGGGGCACAGGTGAGGGCCTGTGGACCACGGCTAAAGAAATGGGTAGAAAGGCTCTGCAAAAATCTCCACCTCCATCGTATACATTGACAGGGCAAAGGGGGTGGAGCCAAAGGGGGGGCGGCAAAATTAGGTTTTGCCTAGGGTGTCAAAAATCCTTGCACCAGCCCTGGTTACACGTACATGTACACGGGTTCTTTCTCTAATCAGTGCAGGACAGCCAGGCACACAGCTGTCATCCATCCACTCCGACTCAGTAAACTGTTATTGGGAGTCTTTATGTAAATGTATTGCTGGTAGACCTTTGGAGGGGATTGGGAAGAGATGCAGGATACCCCAAAATGGAACGGATTGCTAATGGAGGACACTTCTATCTAGATAGTAGCACTAGTAATTCCCAAGAGAATGATAATCAGCTAGGATGGTCTATAAGTGCACAGCTGAGGACCATACACCAAAAATGTAGCACAAGTCATGGAAGGCTGAGGTATTCCATGTTCCACAGTCTGAGACTGAGAAAACTCCTGCTCAAGAGAGGAGGCTTTACTCACAGGGTCCCAAGCGTACAGAGTCCATAGGCGCAACCCCAACAGAGAAGTCCAGGTCCAGCTCAGGAGTGCTCCAGGGCAATCATCCCCTGGAGCTCACAGATCCATTCCCACACAGGAAAAAGGCACTCTCCTCTGGACTCCAGCCTATTTAAGTGAAAACCATCCACCATCGGGGCTCACCTGCCCAGGGATGGGATAGGCCCTACTAAGTATTTACATCCTCCCGCCCTAATTTCCAGAAGCTTCTCCCAGAGTCAGGGGAAGGTAATCAAACTCCCAGCCTGTGGAGGAGACCAAATGCTGGCTCCTGTGGCTACAGTAGAAGCTCCATACTAAATTTACCTCACAGCATAAGTAGGAGGATGATGCACATACAGTACAGAAAATAAATGGAAGATTGCAATCATGAAGGAGTGTCTGGGGAGGCCTAGGGGGAGTCCTTTAATGAGTTAATAGACAATTGTAGAGTAGTTAGAAGAGCATAGTCTTGTAGAGTTTGGAAAAGGGGGGGGGGGGGTAAAGATCTTGTGGGAGTAGGGGGTTGAGCTAGGATAAGTGGGACCAGCAGGCACACTCCCCCTCAGGGAGCCAGGAGATCATGAACAAATTCCATAAATCAGGAGGTCCAAGAATGCCAGATGGACAAGTATGTATCCATTTTGTTGGTAAGTTTAGCTTCTATCTTTGCATGAAGCAAGAGATTATTCTTGACTTGATTTCATCCAAGGAGAGGGTAAGTATTTTTCAGGCTTTGTCAATTGTTTGCTTCACTGCTGTTAGGACATACAGTATAGTGGTAATTTGAATTGCTTTTTGGATAAACCTGGATGTTTGACATTTAAGAGAGCTATTTGGGTCAAGAAGAGTATCAGGGAGTACATTAGTTTGGAGATCCTCAAAAAATACCTCTTCCCAGAACTGATGTGCTACAGGACAGGTCCACCATATATGAATAAAAGGTTTCCACCTGACCGCACCCTCTGAAGCAATATGTGGAGTATCCTGGTACATAGAGAGCATTCCTGGATGGTACTACCATCGCATCATAATGTTATACTTGATCTCAACCGCCTATCTAAAATTTTTTTCGTTAAAGAACACATTTAATAAATTGATAAAAATGCCCCATATTCCCAATCCTTTCCCCCCTAAATACGCTAAACTGAGCCACCCCCTGCAGGTCCACAAACATCCTATAGACTTAAATGGCAGATGTGTGTATGATAGCGCTGGACTGATAGAAGTGAAAATTGGTTCTGATGCTCTTTAAAGAAGGAAGTATAAACCTAGTGCCGCCAGGAGAGGCTAGTCTTCATCAAGCTTCATCAAGCATCAATCAGATCTGTGATGAACGTATAGTATGGCTGGACCCTATTCTGGCCCTAAGCTGGTGCTTCTCTGATAGTGAAAAAGGAAGCGTTGGCCAGAAGGTAAATTCTTGGACGTGTGTGGAAGAGTGCCTGGTACAAACGTTCATCTCACTTAAGGGACTTTTGAAACATGTAATGGTTAAGAGCATCAAATACAGCCAATGCGTTTCAGCGAAGAAGGCCATCCCCTTCTTCGGGGCTTGAGCAGTCAATATTAATAGACTAATGACAGAAAGCTCTAAGAGACCTGTGTTAAATCTTAATGAAGATTAGCGTCTCCTGACGGCGCCAGGTTTATACTTACCTGCTCTGTGCTAAAGATTGTAATAGAGGCCCTGATCCTCCTCTTCTTTGGCCCTCCACTGGCGCTCCTGGCTCCTCTACTTCTCGATGTGTCAGCATAGCATGCTGCTTGCAATGGAGACACATCTACAGGCTCTCTTGAGCGGCACTGCCTGTGTCCAAAGACACAGACATCATGGCTCGGCCCCGCCCCCCGCTCTCTTGTCCCTGTATTTGACTGACAGCAGCAGGATCCTATGGATCCTGCGGCCTGAGCAAAGCGTATGAGAGCGGGGAGAGATTAGCATATATAAGGTGCAAAGTAGGGGTATTGGGGAGTTTTTATCAATTTACTAAACTTGCCCCTGACCATGAATGTACTGTATTGTTCACCTAACCTGGATGATGGCCCAGGCTGTATTTTTTCATCTCTCTTTGCTTTTGCGGGCAGTTTTATAACCAGATAGTGCCTTTGGTATTGGTGCACAGTGTGGCTCAGCACTTGGCTTGGGTTACTTACACATTTTTTTGTCCCATTCCCACAGAGGTGAACATTATTTGGGCCGGTCATCAGACTCATCATAGCTCAGAAGACTACAACCTTACTACAGCCCTAAGACAATCCTTTCTTCAGAAATACTTTTCTTGGGTAAGTGCTGATAGCTTGATAAAAAACAAAACAAAAAAACATTGGATGTAATAGGTGTTTTTGCGGTTATTTATTGCTATGTTGATGGACTTTTGTTTGCATGGAGGTCTATGGGAATGCAAAGCCTACTTGATGCAGGTCAGATGAAGGTCAACTGCAAGTAAAATGCACCTGACAAATTCTGAATAATCTTTGAAGCGCCTTAAACTGATGTGATTGACGCAAGCCCAAAGCCTGCTGACATGGGTTCTTAAAGGTTAGTTTTACTCAAATGTCATACATGTGACCAAACGTTTCTGGACACTTGACCTTCAAACTCACCTATTTATCCAAAAGTTTGTCCCCCTGTTCCCGTATAACTGAGCCCCTGCATACAAGGCAGGTCCATAAAGACATGACCAATGGTTTTTACCAGTGCGGTGTGGAGGAACTTAACTGTCCTGCACAAAGCCCTGACCCTATTGAAAACCTTTGGGGTCAATTGAAACACCATTTGTGATCCAGGTCTTCTCATTCAACATCAGCACCTGACCTCACAAATGCTGGTTCCTCCCGATGCCTTTGTTTTTTTTTTTATCTTTATTGCCAAATGACAATTGTGCATTGTGGAACCATGCCGCAACTCCAAGACGAAAATTTTACCTTGCAGCCGCGTCCAGGAAAGTGCGCGTTGGGATATTTCCCTGGCTTACAGTTGTGGTGCAACAGGTATCACTCTTCAGAAATCAAAGCGCCATGTATAAATCCTGCCCTAGCTGCTGGGGGGGCAGCTGGGAGGGGGTTTTACTGCCTCTCAGCTGCTAGCCTTAGCTGTTCTGCATTATGAACAAAGCAACCAAAGTAACAATAAGACCCAAGGTTGTCAAAACACCCCAAACTTCACAATGGTTGGGAAGAGACAGAAACTACATCATGGAGCTCTCCCAATTGGTGTCCCCTAAAATTACAGCTACTGGCTGACTCAGCCCATCATATAGCACCTACACTATATTACCAAAAGTATTAGGATGCCTGCCTTTACACGCACATGAACTTTAATGGCATCCCATTTTTGAGGTCAGGTACTGATGTTGGGCAAGAAGGCCTGACTCGCAGTCTCTGCTCTAATTCATCCCAAAGGTGTTCTTTTGGGTTGAGGTCAGGACTTTGTGCAGGCCAGTCAAGTTTCTCCACCCCAAACTCGCTCATCCATGTCTTTATGGACCTTGCTTTGTGCAGTGGTGAGCAGTCATGTTGGAACAGGAAGGGACCATCCCCAGACAGTTCCCACAAAGTTGGGAGTATGAAATTGCCCAAAATGTCTTGGTATGCTGACGCCTTAAGAGTTCCTTCACTGGAACTAAGAGGCCAAGCCCAAACCCCTGAAAAACAACCCTACACCATAATCCCCCCTCCACCAAATGATTTGGACCAGTACACAAAGCAAGGTTCATAAAGACATGGATGAGCGAGTTTGGGGTGGAGGAACTTGACTGGCCTGGACAGAGTCCTGACCTCAACCGGATGGAACACCTTTGGGATGAATTAGAGCGGAGACTGGGAGCCAGGCCTTCTTGCCTAACTTCAGTGCCTGACCTCACAAATGGGCTTCTGGAAGAATGGTCAAACATTCCCATAGACACTCCTAAACCTTGTGGACAGCCTTCCCAGAAGAGTTGAAGCTGTTATTATTATTATTATTATACAGGATTTACATAGCGCCAACAGTTTGCACAGCGCTTTACAATATAAAGAGACATTACAGCAACAGTACGATTTAAAACAAGAGGGTTAGAGGGCCCTGCTCCTGTGAGCTTACAATCTAAGGGGGGGGGGGGGGGCTGGTGAAACAAAAGTTAGGGACAGTGGGGGATGAACTGATGAGGGGAGTAGAAGATTCCGTTGTTAGTTGGAGGCAGGATAGGCCTCCTTGAAGAGATGAGTTTTCAGGGATTGCCTAAAAGTGGACAGAGTAGGGGATAGGCGGACAGATTGGGGTAGAGAGTTCCAGAGGATGGGAGCAGCTCTGGAGAAGTCCTGGAGACGAGCATGTGAGGAGGAGACAAGGGAGCTAGAGAGCTGTTATAGCTGCAAAGGGTGGGCCTACTCAATATTCAACCCTGCAGACTAAGACTGGGAAGCAATTAAAGTTCATGTGCGTGTAAAGGCAGGTGTCCCAATACTTTTGGTAATATAGTGTATATTGAAACTTTCGCTTTTGGGAGGACTGATCCTTTAATGTGCTCCACTAGAGAGTTATGCCACAGCTAAGCCCTTGCAGTATCACCTTATCTGACTGCAAAATAATTTTCTATTTTTAAAAGTAATTCCCCCCGGGCACGAATCGCTTAGCACAGCATATCTCTTTAAGCAAAGCATAAACAAGCTGAGCTCTACTTAATTCCACCTGTTCCCTCTCCTGTGCCAAGACAAATATCTGAGCGGCACAGAGGGGCAGCGCTGGAGCGATCGGCATGTCTTATGGCCTGTGACAGTTTGTGTTGCAGCAGGTGCCTGGGAAATCTGTAGGATCGTCTGGCCCGTGCTTATGTATAAAACAGGAAAAGACATCTTACAGCCTGGCACTTCTTCATGAAGCTCCCAGCCTTTCCCTAAAACCAGAGACACCCACACCGGCTTCAGTCTGCCCTGCTGCAGAATAATAGGGGGCAGACGTGTGCGATTCGCTTTGTTACCGATCAAAATTTAGGTGAAATTTTCATTATTCAGAGATTTAGAGATATCCAAATTTCAGAATCACAATAATAACAAATTTCAATGAATCCAAAATAAATTAAAACAAAACAACATAATTAACCACTTAAGGACTGAGCATCTTTTTGAGATTTGGTGTTTACAAGTTAAAATCATTTTTTTTTGTCATAAAATTATTTAGAACCCCCAAACATTATATATTTTTTTCTAACACCCTATAGAATAAAATGGCAGTCATTGCAATTCTTTATGTCACACACAAATGTATTTGCGCAGCGGTCTTTTTTTGAAAAAATTCACTTTTTTTAGTTAAAAAATAAGACACACTGTCCTTTTAAAATTTAAAAAAAAAGTTGATCACTTTTATTCCTATTACAAGAAATGTAAACATTCCTTGTAATAGAAAAAAGCATGCCAGGGCCTCTTAAATATGAGATCTGGGGTCGAAAAGATCTCACATCTCACATGTACACTTAAATGCAATAAAAAAAAAAAAAACCCAAAAATGAAATGTCATTTGAAAAAAGAAAAAAAATTCTCCTTTAAGAGCTATGGGCGGAAGTGACATTTGACGTCACTTCCGCCCTTCAATGCTATGGAGCTGAGTGGGCAGCATCTTCCACTCATTCGGCATCCAGGCATTGAGGAGAAAGGACACGATAGTCTCCGCTGCTACTGGCGGGTCCGGCAAGTGGCGGAGACGTCGGAAAAGTGGCGGGGGGGCACCTCTTCCGCCCCCGATAAAATTATCTTGTGGGGTTATGGTAGCTATCTGCTACCATAGCAACGGTATTCAAAGGCAAAGTACCACCGTATAATGACGGCGGGCAGTCCAGAAGTGATTAAAGCGGAACTTCACCCAAAAGGAAGTTGCACTTGTTTGCACCGCCCACAAGTACCCACTACCGGTTAGATCGCTGCGGCATGCTAACATAGCAAATATGACTAAACATTATTTACCTAACAAATTAATACAAAATGGAACAAAACAAATATTTCAATTGTGCACATCTCTAATGGGGGTGGCGGGGGTGCAAATTATTGTACCTTCTGACCAATTCCGATGCAGTTTTGTGAATTTCTGACTACTCTGGGAAAGAAACAATTGCAATAGATAAGCACCAAACCCCGGAGCCATAGATATTTTTTTTTTCCTGGGAGGGATTTGGAAAGGAAAATAGTTAGGTGTCACGCGCAGCAAATTTCGGGTGAGAAAACGGTGGGAGGGGCTTAAAACCTAAGCCTACTAGGTTTGTACACTGTTACATATAGCACAGGCATTGCAACCAAAACATTCTTTAATTACTGTGCCACAAGCATCGGCGTCACTAAGGTTGGTGTCACCTGGTGCGCTAAAACATGACGTTGGCACCACCCCCTTCCCCTCTCTCCTATCTAATCTGCCACAGTGCCCTGCAGGGAGCGGGGCAAGCTAGTTTTGGGGCAGCAGCACACTGTCACAGATGGGCGTGACACCATCGTGGTCGGATATCACTATTAATGGTGTCACGGTCACCCCTCTGGCAGGAGTCCCATTACAGATCTCCCCCCTCTTAATATTAGAGATCCCCTCACTTCAATACAGTACATCCCCCCGTAAAGATCTCCTCACCTCCAGGCAGTACAGCTTCCCTAACCAATACAGCTGCCCCCAGTACAGATCTCCCCACCCCCAGCAGTACAGCTCGCCCCTCAGGACACACTGCTCCCCCCTTACTGAATTATCGTTAAACAAAGGTGAACATAGTGACGTGCTATGAACGTATAAAGAGGAAGTTCAGTTTTTGTGCATCACCCTTTGGGCCCCTTCCATTGATTTCGTGTTTACACGACCAAAAACTTCCGGCTCGTTCCTGGGTTCCGAACATGCGTGTTTGTACTTTCAACTTTTGTTTGTCCAACTTCTGTACAGATGAGCCGAAAATCAGACGTGGCCTTGTCGGCAGACAAAAAAATTCTAGTCGGCTGATCCAGCTTTTGTAGGACGATAAATGAAAATCAGCTGTGCAGGGCAGCCATCAGAAATTTTGGGGCCCCTTATACAGCTTTAGACCTCCCCCCCCCCCCCAGTCTGACCACCAACATTCCCCAGGGCCCGCTCACTGGCCATCCCACCACATCCGCCCACTGGCCAGGGGTGTACACATGTTGCAGCCGCAGTAGGAATTATACACCCTGTTACACTTACCAGGTGTAGCCTTCCAAGCATGACCCATTCAAGTGAAGTGAAGTGTGCAATGCATGCTAGTGTGGCATCCAAGGGGTTAAAAAAACAGTGCACAGGCAGCACAGCCTCACCCAATGCTTGCAATAAGACCTCGCACCAAACCACAGGCGCTGGAGGTCCCAAACGTGGACCAGTTGTGGTCCAGGGGGCCCTCTCAATGTAATCTAAGTTTGGTATTTTCATCGCCTATGGTTCGGGAGAACGGTGTCTCCAAACCGGGTGTCCCCCTCCCATAGACGCCAATGTTAATTCTGAAATTCACCCAATTCATTTGGGGGCCTGGTATGGCCGACCCATAGGTACTGGCTGTCCCAAACTTGGACCAGTTGTTTCCCAGGGAGCCTTCTCTATGTGACCCAAGTTTGGTATTTTTATCGGCTATGGTTTGGGAGAACAGTGTCCTCGGGTGTCCCCCTCCCATAGACTCCAATGTTAAAGACTGCTAAAGTCTTTGTTGTAAGGGCCCCTTGAGACACTGGGGCCCCTTACAAGAGTACTGCCTGTACCCCCCTTATGGCAGCCCTGCGGCTGTGGAATGAAGCGTACTAGGGGTCAGATTATGGAATGACAGGCTGTCATATGAAAATTTTCGGCCGATAATTGGACTGTGTGTACGCAGTTCCATAATAAGTCATTGATCACTGCCATTACTAGTATATTTAAAAAATAAAACCAATCAATATACACCTATTGTTTTGTTTTTTACCAAAGACATGTAGCAGAATACATTTTGGCCAAAATGTATGAAGAAATGTGTTTTTTTATTCTTAATAAAAGTAAAAAGACGCAGTGGTGATCAAATACCACTAAAAGAAAGCTCTATTTATGAGTAAAAAAAATGACATAAAATTTATTTGTGTACAATGTTGCATGACCACGCAATTACCAGATAAAATTGCGCAGTGCCGAATAGCAAAAAATGCCCTTGTCATGAAGGCGGTAAAATCTTCGGAGCTCAAGTGGTTAATTTCATTAAATCAGCCTGTGAATAATTATAAAAAATGCAATGTGGCCATTATACTAAAAAGGTTTGGAGACCCCAGGTATAGAGTTGGAGGAAGTGTTCTCAAAGATGCCCTGCAGCTTCCTGTGTTTGCCCTGGTTCCCAGTGTAAGGTATGAGGGAAAGACATGGGATCCGAAGTTTCAATTAGTAGTACATGATTGGTTATTAATAGAAACGTGCAGTTTCTCCAGTTGAGCAACAGAGTACCACACCAAGTCCATAAAACATTTTTATTCTGAGGCCCTTTCCCATGGGGCAGCTGTTCTGCCGCTGCTAAAAACATGTTAGTTATTTTGAAATCCCAAGACTCCAAGCACAGTGCTCACTTTCAGCTGTACATTGCGATTAGCTGCGTTTACATGCGTTTACATGCGTTTACATGGGGCTGCTTCCTGTTATTTTTCTCTCCTTGTTGCCGCTGCTATCTGCAGGTGACACAGAGCACTGCGATTACCTGCAGTTATGTGCAGATAGCTGCAATACATTGTTCCTGGACGCAGTCACATCTATTTTTTTCTAATCGCACAAAACCTCATGTAACGAAACCATTGCTAAATGCAGTGTGTGAATGGGGCCATAGGACAGCATGGTCTGAGTATAGCTGCGGTAGATAACTTCCATCTATCCGCAGCTGAAAGCTGAATTCTATCCGCCCGAGTGAAAGGGGCCCTATACATTTAAACTAAAGACACACCAACGTGTTCCGGGGATTCCAAGAGACCCAATTTATCAGAAAGTATGATTCATTGGACACATGATTCTCAAAGCTGTTTTCGACAGCAAGTTCTACAAAATTTAGTACAGGGGCCACCAAACTTCAGGCTTTAGGTAAACCGGACTGTGGCCATTGGGAGTAGAAAATGCTCCAGTGTCAGTATAAATAATGCCTAAGGCTTGGTGGTCAGTGGGAGTAAAAAGGTAACATAGCACCTGTGATCAATAGGAGGAGAATAGTGCCCCATCATTGGTATTAGTGAGAGGTATAGTGCCCCATCATTGGTATTAGTGGGAAGAATAGTGCCCCATCATTGGTGTCAGGGTGAGGAATAGTACCTCATCACTGGTGTCAGTGGGAGGAATAGTGCCCCATCATTGGTATCAGTGGGAGGAATAGTGCCCCATCATTGGTACTAGTGGGAGGAATAGTGCCCCATCATTGGTACTAGTGGGAGAAATAGTGCCCGATCATTGATATTAGCAGGTGGAATAGTGCCCCATCATTGGTTATTAATGGGGGGACTAGTACCCCATCATTGGTAATAGTGAGAGAAATCGTGCCCCATCATTAGTGTCAGTGGATGGAATAGTGCCCCATCATTGGTAATAGTGGGAGGAATAGTGCCCCATCATTGGTGTTAGTGGATGTAATAATGCCTCATCATTGGTATTAATGGAAGGAATAGTACCCCATCATTGGTAATAGTGGGAGGAAAAGTGCCCCGTCATTGGTAACAGTGAGGGGAATAGTGCTCGATCATTGATATTAGTTGAAGGGATAGTGCTCCATCATTGATATTAGTGGGAGAAATAGTGCCTCACCGTATTAGTGGGAGGAATAGCGCCCCATCTTGGTATTAGTGGGAGGAATAGTGCCCCATGATTGGTATTAGTGGAAGGAATAGTGCCCTATCATTGGTAATAGTTGGAGGAATAGTGCCCCATCATTGGTATTAATGGGAGGAATAGTGACAAATCATTGGTACCAGTGGGAGGAATAGTGCCCTATTTTTGGCACCAGTGGAAGGAGTAATGCTCCATCGTTGGTGTCCATAGAAAGAATAGTGCCCAATCATTGGTGGCAGTGGAAAGAATGGTGTCTCATTGTTTTAGTAGGATTAGGAGTGCTTAATTTCACTGGGAGGAACAGTGTCAAGGGCCAGTTAGAGACAAGGGCTGCATTTGGCCCCCAGGCCAGAGTTTTACAGACCACTGATTTGGTATATAGTTTAATTGGTGTCAGGTTTACAAGCTCAGCCCTCATATTTTGGGACTTTGCGTCTTCCTAAGAGTCCTGTAACTGTGGCAGTTTTCCATTACATTGGTACAGTACAGGAGGAAAGTTGGCCAAAGCTGTCCTGTAGCTTCCTGTATGTGCTTTGGTTTCAAGTGGGACTGTAAAATAATGTTTGGGCTGCAGCTTCCCTAATGGCCAGCCTTGGAAAGAAGTGAGTTTATAACCTGGAACCAACAATTTCATTTATCTGAATGTTTTTGGATTATGGAAGAAAATGAGAAACAATACACAAATTCCATACAGAAAGAGCCCTGGTGGGAATGGATTCCAGGAACCCAATGTTGCATAAGCACCATACTAACCACTAAGCCACAACGCATCTGAAACCTATCAACTGGTAGCAGGTGACAGATTATAATATGCACTGCCCAGCCCAAGAGTGAGCCTGGTCCAAAGTCTTCTACCACATGGAGAGAGGTGTACGGATAAGTGTCCCAAATTATGGATCCACAGCTGTGAAGAAGTATGCTGCAAATTGACGTGAATGGAAATTTAATAACCTTTGTGGAATGAGAAGCATTTTTAAGGTTTGGGAATGAGCATATTAACAAGTGTGATACGTGCTCCGAACATCTGGGCACCTCTGAAGGCGAAGACATTCTGCCAAAACTCTCTCTCATTTACTCTGATTTAGGTGCCAAGAAATGAAAGTATTAATATCAAAGAAGGAATCCAGTTGCATTAAAAAACAGGATTTAGTTCTGGATAGGTTCAGCCTATCCAATTAAAGGCATACTCCCATCAAAAATGAAGCCTTGAGTTGAACACATAAATCTCGTTATCAGAGGCGCTTCCCCAATCTTGTTCATAGACCTATGCGCCAAATCAAAGAAGCTTAACTGCTCAGGGATTCAGTTCTTCATACAGCCATTGCTATAGTACAGGGGCCTTCAAACTTTCCAAACAATGGGCCAGTTTACTGGCCTTCAGACTTTAGGAGGATCGAACTGTAGCCAGTGGGAGTAGAAAATGCCATAGTCAGTGCAGTGGCGGCTGGTGAAGTTTTAAGATGGTGGGGCGCTAGACCCTGCCCTTCCTTTTTGGCCCTTCCCACTTCTTAGAAGCCACACCCCTTATAGATTCCACCCACTCAATGTACAGTATAACTCAGCTGTCAGTCCTAATTCTTAATAAAATATTGCTGGCTCATTCATCCATTAAATCCCAAAGATAAAGAACTACATTAGCTGTGAGGTCTGCACAGGAACCGAGCACAGACTGGTGTTATGTGGGTTTTCATGTATGTGCTATGCCATCAAGCTCCATCCTAATTCCTTATTTTATAGTAGGAACGCTGGAAATCCTCCACTAACCCCTGACACAAGGAGAGCCATAGAAATGTCCCTGGTTTTTGGAACTGACCAGCTTCACTAACATAAATCTTCATTATCTGTCAAAAAAAGTTCAAAATGTAATTATAAAATCAGGCGATTTAAGATGGCATTCATTGGAAAGCAGTTATTGTAGAGAAATTGTCATAGACATTCCTCTTGTTCTGTTGTTTGATGCTGCGATACACAGAGGCTGAGCAATGCTCCATGAAAACAGGCAGCTTCAACCAACACAGCAACCACTCCACTCCTGGTGACTTGTTGGTCCCTGCATTGTAAGTCATGACTCATTACCTACAATGCACTGAATACAAGTTGAAGAAGTTACCAGGGGTGGAGTTGTTGCTGTGTCGGTTGAAGCTGCCTGTTAAACAGTAAAGCATGAAGAGCTGAGAGTGTGCAGTGCTGCTGAGCTCTGTGGTCCCCCAATGTCAGCAGACTAATTGCAGATCAATCACTGCCATTGCAGATCAATCACTGCCATTGCAGATCAATTACTGCCTGTGTATCCCTGAGAATTCCCTGTGACTTACATGCTGGCTCAGAGTTCTTATCCTACTGCTGAGCTTTGGAAGGGACCTGGTCAGCCTTATCTGTTATCTATGGGTGCAGACTAATCACTGCCTGTGTATTGCTGGGAGCTCCCTGTCATTTATGCTCAGAGATTTTACCTTGCAGACACTGCTGCGCTTGGATCTGATTGTCCCTCTGAGCTTCTCATTCCCTCAAGCTGTAGTCACCCATGATGATCTATCCAGTCTTCCTCTCCTCTCCTCCATTGAGCGATCCCTCATGTCCTCTTCCTCTGCTCTGTACAGGATGGTGGGTGGGGAAAGGGTTCCTGGTGGAGAGTAGAAACACTGCTGGAGGTAGAGACTAAGTGTCGGAGTGCGACTTCTGGAGGGGGGAACATGGCTGGGCAGCTGGCCAGAATGTGTAACTGCAGGCAGAAAAGATCTTGGCTCCCCCCCAGGCAGAGACCAAGTGGACTAGGCAGTTTAAGGTCTGTAGTTTCAGACGCCCCAGAAAGCTCCTATTCTCAGAATGGAATGTTGGAAAGCAGCCAATGAGGGTGGAGAATTCATTTTACTGTGTTTCTAGATAGGGCTTTTTAATGAGATTTGGGACGGCTGCCCTGTTGCTAGGTAGATTACACTTCTATTTCTTATCTAATCTATCTATTCTAGCAATTAGCAACAGCAGCACAACTAGAGAGAAATTCCAAAGGTTTTATTTTCTTTGGAGTTTCTCTCTAGCTGTGCTGCTGTTGGTTAATAATTATAGTTCATTTTTATTTTTATTTCTTACTTATTTTTTGGTGGGGCGCTGCCCCAGGAGACCTTATGGGCGAGCCTCCACTGCTTCAGTGTGAATAAACAATGTCAATGAGTCAGTGGTCACAGGGAGTAAAACTAATTACACGTCTGTGGTCAGTAGGAGGAGAAATAATGCTGCTTTGTAGGTTTCACTAGGAGGAATTGTGGTCCATTGTTGGTGTCAGTGACAGAAATAGTGACCCATTGTTGGTGTCAAGGAGAGGAATAGTGGCCCATTGTTGGTGTCAGTGACAGAAATAGTGACCCATTGTTGGTGTCAACGAGAGGAAAAGTGCCCCATTGTTGGTGTCAGTGGCAGGAATAGTTCCCCATTATTGGTATCAGTGGGAGGAATAGTGCCCTATTGTTGGTGCCAGTGGGAAGAATAGCGCCCCATTGTTGGTGTCAGTGGGAGGAATAGTGCCCTATTTTCAGTGTCAGTGGGAGTAGTAGTACCCAATTGTTGGTGCCAGTTAGAGAAACAGTGCCCTATCCTTGGTGATGTAGGAGGGTGCTACATAGCTATTACTTTGTTATCTTAAAGCTGACCTTCGCCCTAAAGTATATGTCTTGTTGCTCTGCCTCCTCCCCCCTCCCTCTCTTACAATTTGACATTTTTCTTTATTTCATGACATTTATTAGTGCTGCAAAGGGGATGATCGATGTGACGGGGACAGCTGTAAGCACCGATCTCCCTGCTTGACAGCCGCTTCTCCTCCTCTCCCTCCCGCAGCTATCAGTGCTTACAGCTTTCCCCCCTCCATCCTCCCAGGCTGTTCGTGTCGTCCTCCTGCTCCGCTCCCTGTGTTCTCTCCCCGTTCACCTTCTCCTCCGCTCCCCCGTTCTTCCCCGGCCACTGTGTCCTCCTTCCCGTTCTCCTCCTTTCCCCCGCTCCCCCATTCTGCTCCCCCATTCTCCTTCTCCACTCCTCCGCTCCCCCATTCTCCTTCTCCGCCCTCCCCGTTCTTCCCCAGCCACTGTGTCCTCCTTCCCGTTCTCCTTTCTCCCGCTCACCTCCTCTGCTCCCCTGTTCTCCTTCTGTGCCTCCCCGTTCTTCCCCAGCCACTGTGTCCTCCTCCGCCGCCCTCCATCCAGTCAGGATGGAGAGCGGAGGAAAGGGTCGGTAAATATGTCATTTAAAACAAAAAAGGAAAAAAGAAAGACTTTAACTGCTGCCCACTAATCCCAAATGAAGAAGAATAACAACCATACTAAACCATTGATTAAAACATTTATTTAGGTATATTGAAACAGAGTATCGGTGTGTGCACCCAAAGGGGATACACTC
>BLSH010186268.1:590786-603554 GCA_018402905.1 Glandirana rugosa
CCACCCATCATACACGTCCCTCTCCCCCATACCTCACATACCACCACCCATCATACACGTCCTCTCCTCACGCCACACGTACTCCATACCCCCTCTCCCTGCACATACTACCCACCTCTATGCACACCGCACTCCTCTCCTACACATACTACCCACCTCCATACACTCCATACCCCTCTCCCTGCACATACTACCCACCTCCATACAAGCCTCAGTCCTCTCCTGCACATACTACCCACCTCCATACACTCCACACTCCTCCCATGCACATAATACCCACCTCCATACATGCCTCACTCCTCTCCTGCACATACTACCTACCACCAACCACACCCCACTCCTCTCCTGCACATACTACCCACCGCCATACACTCCGCACTGTACATTCCCTATTTAACATTACAACATTCTGAACTATGTAAGTCATCACAGACTCTATTAAACCACACCCCCTTTAGCCACGTCCGATATTTAGTGCATTTTAAGCCACACCCATATTTCGCCACATTTTTTGCCCATGACTGGGGCCCACTTATTATCTTGCACACAGGCCCACTCATTTCATGATACGCCCCTGGCCTCAGCAAAGTTTTCTTTCACCCCACCACCAGATGTCCCACAGGGCTTCAGGACCTGAGAGAGCCCTGTGGCACGTCTCCGTATGCACAGGTTTTCCTGGCCTGGTAGTTAATAGGGAGGTCCCAAAGGACAGGAAATCACCTGTACATGCACACATGTTCTGAAATGCTCTGCCAGGACCCAAAGGCCAGGCAAAGCCCTTCGGCACATCTGTGCATGCACAATATATGGCATCACTGGAGAAGTGGTTGAGCCACCTAAGAGAAGGACTGAAGGCCGGCTTTAAGTACTGATAAAATCATGGTTGAAAAAGTAGGCCCATAGCAGAAAATGTAAAAACTGCTCATGGGGGTCCATAGGGGGCGGCCAAAACGAAACAACAAGAATAAAAGATATCAAAACTTTTATAATGGTTTCCTTCATGATGACCACACACGTTATATATGCAAACTAAATATTCATATGATTTAATTCAAAGATTTAAATTCTGTGTTCCAAATTCTTAAGAAGTGTCTCTAGAACCCACAACAGAAGCAAAGGACAACTGTCTGTGTACACCGTTCTAATGCTTGACCCCAATAAACTGGTAGAGGCCCTATGAATTGAAAACATCTTGAGATCCTTAGTACAATTAATCCACTGCCTCTATATGGTTTACAATCTTTGACCCCATGGGCTTTCCTTGTCTAGCTCTAATGTACAAAAACATCTAAATATCTAAGCACCAAGCCAAGTAGAAGCTCTTTTACCAGCCGCAAGCAGCAAGGGTTGACTTTTATGTCTTTGCTTTCACCGAGAGTCATATCCACCTCTGTATGAAAAGACCTGACAAAAATGGAAAATTCAGACCTCCATCCGCTATGGAGCACATTGACCTTCACTCCTAGTAAATCCAGGAACTTAAGAATGACGAGATCCTAATGTGATTTGATTTGTGGACGAACCCCTGCCACAGCATTCTACACCCGATTGTGTTTCAGTGGAGCGTTGCAACACCTGAAAGCACTAAGATACTTTGCAAATCATATAAATTGGAAAAGGGTACAAGCAGGCGAAAAGCGAGTTAGGACTGACCGAAGGTTGACGATGCACAACCGTCTAAGCTGCAGGCCCACCTGCAGCTGATTAGCAGAAGTTGAGCTCCATACAAAATATACGGTGCTTTTACCAGCGCCCCCTCCCCATGAGATAGGCTTTTGCTGGACCCGAAGTGTTCAGATTAGATGGAGTTTAGGTTCATCTGTATATACCTGGTCCATTACTCCCTTCATCTCCGTATAAATTGTAACATGTGGAATCCAACACGGCTGCAATGGCCATGTCTACACCCCAAGCTGGACACCTGGAAACAATTTGCTTTGTGTAAATGGCGACAAATGCGTCACTTATATTTTCTGTCCATGATAAAGAATTATCTGTATATACAGGGTTACCCTTACAGATGTTATACAGAACTGTTCAAATGTATTTTAATTGATCTTTAGTCTTTTTTTTCACTTTAGAAAAAGCAGAGAGTGGTTGAAAATCTCATTAGGTTTTTATTGCTGTCCTCGCTAGGGGACCAGGGCTGTCACACCTTCTGTTACTTCCAATGGGGACACTTATTCCAGTAACAGCCGTCTTGGGGCTCCTTCACACTATGAAGACTGTTCTGGGTTTTTTTCACACTGGATAAACGCAGGTTGCCACTGAGGCACATAGAAAACAAACTATTGTATATATACTGGAATTAAATTTTTTTTTTATACTACTAATGGCGGTGATCAGCGGCTTATAATGGGGCTGCGATAGTGTGGCTGGCAATCTGACACTAACTGACACTGGGTGGGAACTGACCAGTGGTGGCCTGTCCATAGGGTCCGGCCCCATAATCTACATGCGGGGAGCCGGACGCATGGATTTCAATGTTTTTTTTTTTAAAGGACATGATTAGAGCCTGAGGCTCTAATCGGTTTAAAAAAGATTGGGCTCGGGGCGCAGAGCACTGTGCCCCAAGCCCACCCACTTGTGTGACAATAGCGAATTAATATTTGCTATTGTCTTCCTGATTCCCCTCCCGGTCAATCAGGAAGCAGTTCCTGAGACCCAATTGTCCAGAGAGTCTTAGGACTCCTGGCCAATCGAGTCTCAGTCAGGACCCACTTCCTGTTCGGCCTGGAGGAGAAGTGATGGCCCTGGAGCGAGGAGCTGCAGCCCAGATCCATGTCTGCCTGATCTGCCTCCTTCCTAATGTAAGGAGGCCTCTGATTGCCACCACATTCCCGTCCGTCTCCCATGGGGGGGGGGGGGCTGGCGCTGGTTTGCAGCCCCCCAAAATATTGAGCACCAGCAGCCACTGGAACTGACTAATTGACACTGACATCTCCAGTGAGACCAATACAGTGGAGATGTCGGTGGCAGTTAGTTAGTTCCCACCCAGTGTCAGTTACTGTCAGATTGTCCGTCGCGGTTCCATTATAAGCTGCTGATCACCACCTTTACTAGTATAAAAAAATAAATAAATGAAAAATCCAGTATATATACAATAGTTTGTAGACACTATAACTTTCACACAAACGAATCAATATACACTTATTGGGATTTTGTTACCAAAGACGTAGCAGAATACATATTGGCCTAATTTGTGAAGAAATTATTATTTATTTTATTTGATATGTTTTATAGCAGAAAGTAGAAAATATTGGGGTTTTTTTTCAAAATTTTTGGTCTTTTTTTGTTTATAAAAAAAAAAAAAGCCTTTGTCATCAAGATCAAAGACCGTTCCTTCCCTCTTTGTTTGCCAATGACAACTCCTTTATCTTCTAAGCTCCATGCTTATTGTAACCTTTGTTACTATTATTAAGTTTAATGTTACATATTCTGTAATATGTGTAATTACATTAATAAAAAATAAATCAATAAAAAGCCCAGAGGTGATCAAATACCACCAAAATAAAGCTCTATTTGTGTGAAAAAAATTACATTTATTTATTTCAGGTACTTATATAGCGCTGTCAATTTACACAGCACTTTACATATACTTTGTACAATCACAACAGTCCCTACCCTCAAGGAGCTTACAATCTAAGGTCCCTAACATTCATACATACACATAGTAGGGCCACTTTAGACAGGAGCCAATTAACCTACCAGCATGTCTCTGGAGTGTGGGAGGAAAACAGAGTACCTGGAGGAAACCCACGCAGGCACAGGGAGAACATGCAAACTCCAGGCAGGTAGTGTCGTGGTTGGGATTCAAACCAGCGACCCTTTTGCTGCCAGGTGAAAGTGCTATCCACTACACCATTTAAATTTCACATGCATGCAGCGCTGCATGACCGCACAATTTACCAGTTAAAGTAACGCAGTGTTGAATAGCAAAAAAAGGCCTGGTCATGAAGGTGGTAAAACCTTCCAGAGCTTAAAGTGATTGTAAATGATCACCAGGCAAAACGACCTATTCAGTTTAAATAGAAATGAAAGGCAAAACATTTTTGTATAGCTATTAAAAAACATTATATATACCTTTTTTCCCTTTTTTATAAGTGATCACATTCCCTCTGTTGTCAGCTGCATAAGAGCTGGGGGAGGAGATGCAGCAGCACACTGAGCTTCCCAGTGAATGGCTGTGCAGCGGGGGCGTGTCAGGACAAGTCTGATCATTGGAGGAGGGCAGACTGAGTTCCCAGCATAGCTAGGGAACTGACCACACTGTGCTCTCCTGCTTAATGTGGTCAGTTTTTAATAGGAAAAACAGAGGGACTGGCAGGAACCCCAGGGATTTCACACACAGGAAGCAATACAAAGAGAACAGAAGACTTTCTCATACAAGCACATGGTACAGCAGCCACATATCAGGAATATGAAATGTTGGGGTAACAAATGCTTTAAGTGGGTAACGGGGACCTGGAACTGTCTATCACAGCTTGATCTCTGTGCCGGGAGCAGATCCGGATTGAGAGCATCATGGGCCTGGGGCTGAGGATTTTGGTGGGGCCTTTTTATGGAAATAAATAAAATGGAAATGCAAACAATTTTTTGTTAAAACAAATTAAATATGCTGCCGAAATTTACATATCAATCATGTGTACACTGTATACAGGGCTGGTCAGTATTAGTGACTCACTCACACCATTGGGCTGGGCCTATCTTTAGGAAGGGGCCTGGACCTGCAGCTCCAATAGCCCCTATGTTAATCTGGCCCTGGCTGGGAGCGCTCAGCAACACCTATGTGTGCCATGTGGGCGTTAAAGCCCACCTTTTGCTGCTGCACCTATGCCCACCCTTTGCCGCTGCACCTATGCCCACCCTTTGCCGCTGGACCTATGTCCACCCTTTGCCACTGCACCAATGCCCACCCTTTGCTGCTGCACCTATGCCCACCCTTTGCCGTTGGACCTATGTCCACCCTTTGCCACTGCACCTATGCCCACCCTTTGCCGCTGGACCTATGTCCACCCTTTGCCGCTGCACCTATGCCCACCCTTTGCCGCTGGACCTATGTCCACCCTTTGCCACTGCACCTATGCCCACCCTTTGCCGCTGCACCTATGTCCACCCTTTGCCGCTGCACCTATGTCCACCCTTTGCCGTTGCACCTATGCCCACCCTTTGCCGCTGCACCTATGTCCACCCTTTGCCGCTGGACCTATGTCCACCCTTTGCCGCTGGACCTATGCCCACCCTCTGCCGCTGCACCTATGCCCACCCTCTGCCGCTGCACCTATGCCCACCCTCTGCCGCTGCACCTATGTCCACCCTTTGCCGATGCACCTATGTCCAACCTTTGCCGCTGCACCTATGCCCACCCTTTGCCACTGCACCTATGTTTTAGGCAGTTGTAAATGGGTTAATACCATTGAAATGCTACAATATTAAATGTGTTTTATTTTATTTTACTTTTTTTTGTTTTTTTCTTTCCAGATGTTCTATTGGCCGATGGCGTTTCTCATCCCTCCGTCGGTGTTTGCCGTCCATCTTCAGTTTAATCTCCTCTACCAATTCTGGATACACACCGAGGTGAGCGCCGTTCCTTATCGTAATGCCGTTCTTCGCCTCGGGCACTGTCCTGGAAATTTTCGGGTTAGGACCTGATTTATGGCGTACGAGAAATCTTTGTCTGACTCCCTTAAAGAGAAACATCTGTTGGGTTTTGCTCCTTTTACGGAATATATTGCTAAGTTTATAAGGAACAATGAGACCAGTTGGTCTCAATTAGATAACATTCTTTTGTTAAATCTGTCTAATATCAAACTCTTTCCTCCTTGGCGGAACATGTGTCTGTATCTTGTAACCGCTTAGACCCTGATAGGAGAAAACATTTCAGATGGGGTTCCCTGCCAAGAAAAAAAAAAAAAAAAAAAAGAAGCCAGGGCAGGATTGGACTGATAAATGTAACCAATTGATATGTATTATATTTTGCAGGTAATTCCGATTATTTTTTACGTCATTCATAAATAAAAGTAATGGCATTGGGTGCGGTTCATAAAGATTTTTCTTCATTATTTTTTTGCATTCAGATTCCAATTTTTTTTATCTGGATAGCCAAAGATGAACAAATAAGAAAGTGTCCTCAAGGGTGCAAAGTGTGTTTAACCCCTTCCTGCCTAAGGGTAAAACCAAGTGTAAATGCCAAAATTTTGCAACTTGGACATGTGTTAATAAAACCGTACATATCATCACAGCTACCTTGTGCATCCAGGTGGATTATACATAAGTCATTTTGAAATGTAAAAATTATTTTAAAAAATACTTTTTTCCTTTTCAATCTGTAGCCGCTGTAATTTTCTAAAAATTACAAAAAAAAATAAATAAAAAAATGTATTTTTTTAAAACAGAAAAAGGTGCAAACTTGCAAGAAAGTTTATTAAACTCCTTGTAAAATACACAGATTATCCAGATGTTGTTTTTCCTTTCTTGTAAAAAAAAAAAAAAAAATTGGAGTTACAATTTAGGGGCAAATTTATGAAGCTGTGAATCTAACATTGACTGAACATTCACTGCAGGTGAATCTTTAAAAAAAAAAAAAATATATATATATATATATATATATAGAGCATATGAAATTGCTACATAAGCCATTTTGTAATTATTTTTAAAAAATACATTTTTCTTTTCAATCCGTAGCCATTGTCATTTCAAAACGAATAAAATAAAGAAATGTATTTATTTTAAAACAGAAAAAGGTGCAAATCTGTAAGAAAGTTTATTAATAATTTAGTATGGGTGGCACAGTGGTGTAGTGGTTAGCACTTTCGCCTGCCAGCAAAAGGGTTGCTGGTTTGAATCCCAACCATAACACTACCTGCCTGGAGTTTGCATGTTCTCCCTGTGTCTGCGTGAGTTTTCTCCGGGTACTCCGGTTTCCTCCCACACTCCAAAGACATGCTGGTAGATAAATTCGATCCTGTCTAAATTGGCCCTAGTATGTGTATGTATGAATGTGAGTTAGGGACCTTAGATCAGTGTTTTTCAACTCCAGTCCTCAAGGCACACTAACAAATCATGTTTTCAGGATTTCCATGAGTTTGCACAGGTGATTTGATCAGTTTCCTGCCTTAGTAATTACCACAGCTGTTTCATCTGAGGGAAATCCTGAAAACATGACCTGTTGGTGTGCCTTGAGGACTGGAGTTGAAAAACACTGCCTTAGATTGTTAGCTCTTTGAGGGAAGGGACTGATGTGAATGTACAATATATATGCATAAATTGACAGCGCTATACAAGTACCTGAAATAATAATAAATAATATTAACATCCTCACAATGTACATAGATTACCCAGATGTTGTTTTTCTTTTCTTGGAAAAAAATTGGAGTTACAATTTAGGGTCAAATTTTTGAAGCTGTGGATCTAACATTGACCGGACATTCACTGCAGATGAATCTTTAAAAATAAAAATATTTAGCCATTTTGAAATGTAAAAAATATTTTAAAAAAGACCCTTTCCATTTAAATCAGTGACAGCTGTAATTTTCAAAAATTTAAAAAAATAATAATAAAGAGATTTATTTTTTTTTAAAAGAAAAAGGTGCAAATCTGCAAGAACATTTATTAAATTCCTCACAATGTACACAGATGACCTAGATGTTGTTCTTCTTTTCTTGCAAAAAAAAAAAATGGAGTTACAATTTAGGGGCAAATTTTTGAAGCTGTGGATCGAACATTGACCGAACATTCACTGCAGATGAATCTTTAAAAATAAAAATATGAAGCCATTTTGAAATGTGAAAATTATTTTAAAAAATACCCTTTCCATTTAAATCCGTGGCAGCTGTAATTTTCAAAAATTAAAAAAAAAAATAATAAAGAGTTTTATTGTTTTAAAACGGAAAAAGGTGCAAAAAACAGTGAAGCTAACATTCCCCAAACATTCAATGCAGGTGAATATTTCTGATTCTTGTGCATTCAATGACAGCATTCACCGCCACTGAATGTTGCGCTCACTGGTTTAAAAATACGCCCCAAAGGGTCTTTCCCCATGTAACATTATGTACTTCCTGTAGCTAATATTAGTACAAGGAATCCCAAAAGTCTCTATACATAGGAAAAATTAACAAAATCATATTATATTTTATATTAGTAATAGTTTAATTATTATTAAATTATTATTAATATTTTGTAAATATTTTGTAAAATGTAATAATAAAAATTTTGCATATAAAGGTGCATTTAGCTACAATTTCCCATTTTCCCTATGTATGATAAAATTAGTAAAATGCTGTATTTTCACATCATTTTGTTTTCCTAAATAAAAATCACAGTTTGGCGGAATTTATTTTTAAAATATCAAATTGAGCTTGTGTCCCTAACATGTTTTGTCTAATAATAAAGTTATCTAAAAATTTATCGCGCGTCAACAAAGTTGTGAAATGTAGCAGAAAGTGCTCTTTCGTGTTGCCATCCCTCCGGCTTCTTGCAGTCTCCCCCCTTCAGAGCTCCGTATTATCCTAACATGGCCGACTCGCTGAGAGTGTTTCATTTCCATTCTCCAAATATTTTGCTTTTTCACCATAGCATGGAAATTTGGCAAACTGCACGCTACATGCTCACTGAAGTGTGAAACGGCCTCGTCACATAGAAAAACAGTTGGCGTGCAATAATCAGTATTTATCTCCAGCATTGCAGAGCGCGGGGAGAGGGCCATTAATCCATGTTTGTTCCTCCAGCTACCCATGCCCCCCAACAGAGGCCTTACTGAGCAAACATGGCGGCCATTGTCCATCTGTGTAAATAAGTGGAAATGTCGGATTGTGAGGACCTTTTAAATATATCAGGATATTCTTATTTTTTTAACCATGAACCCTAAAGCAAGCCTATGCTTCGCACATTCAGACCAAGGCAACAGGTTTGGTTTAATCCCCCTTTTCCCAACAGTATATACAATATATTGCCAAAAGTATTGGGCCGCCTGCCTTTACACGCACATGAACTTTAATGGTATTCCAGTCTTAAGGCCCGTACACGCGGTAAAATAATCGGCCAACAACGGTCGTCCAACAGCCTGTTGTCTGATTATCCTACCGTTAGTACGCATAATCCAACAGCCAATTTCCAACTATCGTCCAATAGAAGTTGTCTGTGAAGACTAGAAAACTTGTTGGCCAACAAGGCGTTGGCCAATTTTCGGCTCGTGTGTGCAGAACTTGGCCCAACAAAAGTTAGAAGTGCAGAGAAGAAAGAGGGAATTACTGTGCTCCCAAAAACCAGAACCCAAAAAAGCTGCCAGCACAACAATATTCTCAAATTGGACCAGAGAACTGCGTACATCAAACGTGCAGCACTACTGAGACATCAAAAAGTAAACCAGTGTACAAAATCGTTGGATAAGTTCATACAAATTATATAGAAAAAGTAAAGTCTGTAAGTGATCATGGAAGAAAAAGTGCATAGATTTTGCTTCACATTCGTGTAGTCCACCCGCATGCAATGTGAGCCTCCAACAAGTCAGGATGAGGTACTCTTACCAGAAATAGTAGAGCATATACGCATAGGGTTAAAATCTTCAGAGGTACTCCAAATCCTCAGATGGTCTACACTTTCAACACTGGACCACATCCACTATATTGGTAGCTTTCCAGGACCATAGGCATACATACACCAGGGAGTGTCAGACGAAGAGGAAAATCCAGTATGTGGTCACAGTAAACCTCGATGAAACAAAGGTGCTACATAGTGTAATACTGAATGACCAGCATAATTTATTAAAAGAATCACACTTACACGGTTAACCACTTCAGCCCCGGAAGGATTTGCCCCCTTCCTGACCAGAGCCCTTTTTGCTATTCGGCACTGCGGCGCTTTAACTGAAAATTGCGCGGTCGTGCGACGTTGTACCCAAACGAAATTTGCGTCCTTTTTTTCCCACAAATAGAGCTTTCTTTTGGTGGTATTTGATCACTGTTGCGTCATTTCTGATCGCCGCTATAAACAAAAGAAGAGCGACAATTTTGCAAAAAAAAAACAAATTTCTTACTTTTTGCTAAAATACAAATCCAAAAAAAAAATATAAAAAAACATTTTTTTTCCATCAGTTTTGGCCGATTTATATTCTTCCTCATATTTGTGATAAAAAAAATCGCAATCGGCGTTTATTGATTGGTTTGCACAAAAGTTGCCGCGTTTATGGATGATGAGAATTCATTTCTGGGGTTTTTATTTTTTTTATTTCTTACTAGTAATGGCAGCGATCTGCGATTTTAAGTGCTACTGCAATATTGCAGCGGCCATGTCGGACCATTTTGACACTTTTTTGGGACCAATGGCATTTATACAGCGATCAGTGCTATAAAAATGCACTGATTACTGTGTAAATGCCATTGGCAGTGAAGGGGTTAACCTGCAGGGGGCGCTCTAAGGGTTAACTGTGTTCCCTGGGCGTGTTCTAACTGTGAGTGGGCTGCCCTGACTGGGGAAGGGAAGTGATCACAGCTTCCATGTAGAGGAAGGCTGTGATCACAGCCCTTCCCCCCTCACAGAACGGAGGTCCGTGTTTACTTACACGGACCTCCGTTCTTTCACTCCGGGGGGGCATCGTGGGTAGCCGGTGGAGATCGACTCCGCCGCACCCGCCCCCTGGCCCTTCTGCGCAGGGGAGCCACCTTGTCGCCGTCAACCTGCGGTTGACGGTCGGCAAGTGGTTAAAAGTGTCACAAGCGATATGGAATTCCAATCTTAGTAGATAAAAGGCGCGATGATAGATAAGCAGGTCTGCCTCGTCCGAAGAGTTTCGTCCGCCAGGTTGCCAATGCCCCTGTTGAAGTCCTGGCAGACGAAACGCGTCAGTTGAGGCAGACCTGCTTATCTATCATCGTGCCTTTTATCTACTAAAATTGGAATTTCATATCGCTTGTGTCATTTTTAACCATGTAAGTGTGATTCTTTTAATAAATTATGCCGGTCATTCAGTATTACACTATGTAGCACCTTTGTTTCATTGAGGTTTACTGTGACCACATATTGGATTTTCCTCTTCGTCTGACGCTCCCTGGTGTATGTATGCCTATGGTCCTGGAAAGCTACCATTATAGTGGATGTGGTCCAGCGTTGAAAGTGTTGACCATCTGAGGATTTGGAGTACCTCTGACGATTTTAACCCTATGCGTATATGCTCTACTATTTCTGGTAAGAGTACCTCATCCTGACTTGGTGGACTACATGAACGGGAAGTGCAAACACGCATGCTCAGAATCCAGGAAGTGTTCGGTGGTGTAAACCTGCGTTCGTAATTCACAAATCACATTCAGCCGAACTTCCTTGTTATACGCTCGTAACACGTCACTACGCTCGGCTTTGTTGGATGATTACTTGACTATAAATTTAATAATAATAAACTTTATTTTATATAGAGCCTTTAAAGGTGGCTTCTCAAAGCGCTTTACAAGGAAAACACAAGAAATATACAGGATAACAAGAAATACACAGGAAAAAACACAAGAAATACACAGGAAAAAACACAAGAAATACACAGGATAAAACACAAGAAATACACAGGATAACAAAACATAAGGGATAAAGGGACAATTAAGTGAAAGCTTGTCTAAATAAAAACGTTTTTAGATTTAATTTGAATGAATTTAGAGAAGAGGACTCTCTGACGTTCTTAGGAAGTGAATTCCATAGCTTTGGAGCATAGCAGGAGAAGGCTCGGCCCCCCATTGAGTGTAGGTGAGTAGGGGGGACACACAGTAATTTTGAGGAGCGGAGGTTACGAGGGGGGCTGTAAGTTGAAAAAAAGTTCAGAGAGATAATGGGGTGCCAAGCCATGAAGAGTCTTGTAGGTGAGCAAGAGGATCTTAAAGTCTATGAGAAACCTGACGGGCAGCCATCAGTATGCTAGGCAAAACCACAGACAGCCAATTTGGACAAAAGTTGGACGTGCGGTTGTACGATAATCGGCGCGTGTGTACGGGGTTTCAGTCCGTAGGGTTCAATATTGAGTTGGCCCACCCTTTGCAGCTATAACAGCTTCACCTCTTCTGGGAAGGCTGTCCACAAGGTTTAGGAGTGTCTATGGGAATGTTTGACCATTCTTCCGGAAGTACATTTGTGAGGTCAGGCACTGATGTTGGATGAGAAGGCCTGGCTCACAGTCTCCACTCTAATTCATCCCAAAGGTGTTCTTTTTTTTTTACATATCTTTTATTTAGTAAAATGACTCAAGCTGCGGGGCCAAAAAAATAAAAACAGTACATATACATAAGGGTGTTAGTACAACACAATTACAGACATTATGCCTACCAAACATCCCTTTAACATCATACATTCCTGGCCCGCGTATATATGAAATATGACAACTAAACGAAACAACACTAAAATAAAGTATAGCCGAGGAATAAGTTGCCATGGGAGGTGAGTCCACGGGACCTGCCCAAATCATTTTCAATTTTTTTGGTACCAAAGGAGGTTTAATTTGAACCGTAGAAATACAGTGCGGAAGCAAGAGATAGAAATCAAAGAAAAAGGAGTAAAATTAGACTTTAAGGAGAAGATGTAGAAAAGAAGAGAGGAGAGATGGGGACCGGGGGGACTTGGGGGGAGGTGGAGGAGAAATGGAGAGTTGCGATCTCGCAAAGGCAACATGCGAGAATATGTGGTCAGTATAACCGGAGTGTATGTTACGGCTACCAACATAGCAAAACAGAATCAGTCTACGGTGTTGCTGTCAAAGAGGGTACGGCCCTCATCAGAGAGGACAAACATGTTCCATAA